>PPJJ03000101.1:0-45765 GCA_003705735.3 Blastobotrys peoriensis | reverse complement strand
TCACTATTCACTACCTCACTATTCACTACCTCACTATTCACTACCTCACTATTCAGCTACCCCTTTGCCCGGCTCCCCCTGCCCGCTGCTCCCAACTGCCCTACCCAGTAGCCCAAATCCCAGCCCAAGTACCAGCCCAAACTCCTGCGCGAGTACCGGCCCCAGCACCCCCGCACCCTACCCGCCGCGTAGCCACCGGGGTGGCAGGGCAGGGCTGGTGGCACTGGTACACCCAATGCCTGCCCAGCTGACAAACCTGGCCCTCCCCTACCCGGACGCTCCCGAATCGCCTTGTCTGGCAGCCGCGCAAAGCCGCAACCTGCAACTCGACGGGGTAAACGGCTGATTTTCGTCGGACTTTAGAACGCTGTGGTGGAAGGACGAAACAGGGCCGCTTATCCGTACAGCAGGAACTGAGGGCTGGGCTGCAGTTGAAATTTAAGTTTTTGCTTTTGCCTCTTAAGACATTGCTTGTAGGTGTCGAGTTGGTGGCGGCTTATATACCAGTGATCGCATCTTCCCTAGCACAGACTGAGACGTCGCTAGTTCGTGTACGGAATACAGAAGCTACTTGTGGACCCGCCTGGTGGTTGTAACTGGAAACCTGGGCGTTTTTGCTCTCCCTCAATACCTTATACTAGTCGAAACACTGGACTCTGCTTTTCCTAGGGCATCTGATCGGTAGAGTTCGAACCACGTAACCGAGTCCGCGCACTGTAATCGCCTGGACTGGGTTGTCTGTACTATCTGAGCGGGCTTTGACACAAGACCGCGTACCTTTGTGCGCACCATCTGCTTGACGATTTTGGCGGTGGCAAATATAGTCGAAGCTTGAAATATCGCCGGTAACTCCGTACCTCCGTTCTGCAAAGGCGACTGAGACTACTAGACGACAAACGACTAGACGAACTGAAGCAAACGACTGAGACCACGGGACAGCCTTTACGAAAATGTCTCGTTTTCCAGTGGATGTGGGCCAACAGTTGCCGTCAGCTCCTGTTGCTCTTGAAACTGAAGACGAGGTGATGCTATTTTCGTCTCTAGGCGGCAAGCAACAAGAGTCGTCAGACATGTTTTCTAACGCTAACACTAACACTGCCGACGACAGCCCTGAGTCCCTACTGCAATCATTCCAATCGCCATCTTCCTTTGACCCGTCAAGGCCAATGTTCACATACGAAAAGCCTCGAAACGAATCCAACTCCAGCTCAAGTTCAAAAGAGCAGTCTCAAGAGAAGTCTCCTCTCGAGCCTGAGCAGCGCACCAAGGGAAACAAACGCCGTCGCCGGCCGTTAAACTGCAGCTTTTGCCGGTCTCGCAAGCTCAAATGCAATCGCCAGCTGCCGTGCTCAAACTGTATCCGCAAACATCAGGCCGAGCACTGCTCGTATGTGTCGAATGACGGCGGAGAAATCCACGGCGAGGCCCCAATTTCCCAGCCGAAACTCTACATGGGCAAAGCTATCAATAAGAGCGAGCCCCCAATTACCATCAACTCCTTATTTAACTCTGAAAAGCGCAATTCTGGCAACCCCAATGACGTGAAGAAGCGCCTGGACCAAATGGAGACCCTCATTTTGTCCATTCTTCGCGAGGACAAGGATGACAAAGATCCAGAAATTATGAAAACTCTGCGCAAACAGGCACTTGCCGGCGGAGATCAGACCGATGTGGCAAATGATGATCTGCCAGACAGCGCGGAAGATGAAATCATGCGAATTGGTAACTCCCTCGGCATGATGAAGCTCGACCGAAAGGGCAAGTCGGTGTATATGGGTTCAACGCATTGGGCCAACCTCATGGCCGATGTAAGCGAAGTGCAAGAGTTCTTTTCCCGATTGAGAACGGTGGTAGCAGCAAACAACATTAGCAGTGGCGCCGCAAAGACTGACGATATCTGCTTCCCGCCGGAAGATACTCGTGCTATCTCCCACGCCGCAATCCCGTTTACCGACAGCGCCCCGCCTGCAGCGTCTGCCCAAGACATTCTGTCCTTGCTGCCTGGACGGGCTGAATGTGATATCCTCATTCAGAGGTATCTGGCTTCAATTCAGCCAATAGTCCCGGTTCTGCATCAGCCATCATTCTATGAGGCTTACGAGAGGTTCTGGGAGGATCCTCTGCATACCGAGCTGGTGTTTGTGGCACTACTGTTTGGGGTTTTGAACCTGGCCATCCGGTCATATACGACAAGCGAGGTCCCGGCTGTGTTTGTGGGTAAGACAAACGATTTGGCTATCAAATGGGTCCAGGCGTTGGAAACATGCTCTAGTTTAGCCCGAGTGACTGTCAAACCGTCACTGATTCACATGCGGGTGCTCATTCTGTGGTTAATGGTGCTCAGTGGTACCTTTTCATCCAAGGAGGCCGCCGAGCGGACGTGGGTGGCTATGGGAACCATTGTTCGGACTGCTCAGTGCATGGGATTGCATCGGGACGCCAAGTGGTTCTCGCTATCGCCGTTTGAGTCGCAAGAGCGACGACGGCTATGGGCGCTGGTGCAGTATTTTGACGTATTTTTGTCCATTTCACAGGGAATCCCTACTGGTATCAAGTCGAATGAGCACGACGTGGCCGAGCCGAAGAATATCAACGAGAGCGATATTTCTCAAAACTCTGTCAACATTCCTCGGGCCCACGGCCTTGCAGTTCCCACAACTTCGTCGTTTTTGATTTGCCGGACAAAGCTGGCCCGCCAGGTCAATGCAGTGCTCGCCTACCACTTTGCGGTTAGCAAAAAGAGCTACGATCAGACTCAAAAGTTTGACATTCAACTCCGTGAGGCGTATAATTCGATTCCAATCTTCCTGCGCACAAAGGCTCACATGTCGTTACCCAATGAGCCTGCGGAGCTTGTTTTACAGCGATTGCTACTTGAATTAGAGTACTTGAAGGGCTTGGTGGTGCTGCATCGATCATTCTCGGGATCAGAAGACCCGAGGTCAAAGTACAGCGAGAACGAGTCGATACTGGCGTCGGTGACGATGATCGAGCGATGTAAATGGATATTCTCGTCTCCTGATGTGGTGTCGGTACGCGAGCAGTTCCACGCCATGCTAGTGATGGGCGCGACGCCGATGTTCTTCCACGCCACCATCAGTGTCGTTATCCATTTGCTCAAAAACTACGACAGCATGCCTAAATCAGAAGGAGACTCGAGATTTGACTTGGTGAGGTCTGCGATTCCTGCATTCCAATTGGCTTCTGCAGGCATGGATGCCGACAATTGGCAGCCGGTCATGCTGTCGGTGCTAGTGACACAGGTTGAAGACCGGCTCAAGCTTTCTCGCGAAGAGCGAACGGCCAGGAATGCCACTCGAAACCAATCGCGAATCCTCGACATGGTCGGGTACCCGAGCGAAGTGAGTGTGGAGAACCTGGATCGGCCATCTCCAATGGAGGACACGTCGCCTGCAGGGACGTTAGCATCTACAGCTGGCGGCAGTTCAACAAGCAATGGACATTCTGGAGAATCCGAGGTGTATCCGACTCCGGACATGATGCTCTTTGGAGAAGAAGATCTCATGCGGGGCGTGAGTGATGTTGTGGGGGTCGAAGAATGGGATCAATTAATGAAAACGGTAGGGGAGCAATGGGAGTCGGAAAAGTAGGGGGACTGATGCGGTTGGCCAGCTACGGTTGGCAGCTACGGCCTGAAAACGCTTGCCGATGTCCACTTTGAATCTTTTCCAGAATCCCAGTCTTTAGAATTAATATTAACTTCAATTGAGTCCCATCGTAGCCAGATCGGTATAGTTTTTCCCCCTCCCTTTTCCTCAGGCTCGCCATATTTCTCCACAAGCTGCTTTGCGGTGGTGTTGGGCCCAATAGGGGTCAAACTGGCGTCCACCGGTTTGTACAATTTGTGGTCTTGGTAAAAGTCAATTGAGTCCAGTTTGTGATCAACAAAGCCAAGAGCGATACCTTTAGCGTAGAAGCAGTTGTATGTGATTCCTGGGTACGGTTTTCGGTCAAAGTCGCCCAAACTTTGGACCAGATCAGTGATTTCTGGCGACGATTCGTCCAGCCCTAGCAAACTATACCAGTCCATCACGGAACGCAAGCTGTAAGATGATATCCGGCAACAAGAACGGCAGTACGTTCAATTAAACACTTCTGTCCTTTCAGTCCCTCCTGAGCTCCTTTCCCTGTGCCTGTTTGCTACTGTCTGCTGAAGCCTACTGAAGTGGTACGCTGCCAGGGCTGAAAGTGAAAAATTCCCAAATTTCACTGTCTCTCCTGACTCTCACAGACCGCCCATTTCATCGTAACGCGGGGGATTCAGTGAAGAATTCAACCGGGCGACGATGTTTTCTCCTCTACTGGATGTCTTAACTGCAAGGTCCCGTGCTATTCAGCTCGAGTCTGCTAATGAATACCGCGCATATCGGAGCCAGTCCTCGAAACGACTGGCCAACGTGCGCAAATCGCTAGGGATCCAGTCGAAATCAAAGGCTAAGAAACTAAAGTCACTGGAGAAAGAAGACGTAACCACGGTCGACCATGTGCGTGCCCTAGTGCTCTCTGCTGACCGTTCGTGGGCCAAGGCTATGGAAGATAAGGCGGCTCTAGACACTAACCGGGGCACCGCAGGAGCGTTACGAAGACACATGATCTCAAGGCTGCGACGGGCTTACGATTCGGTGTCTGTGGTAGTCGAGGCTCTTGACAGCAACAGCGCGAGTTTGGAAATCGAAGACGTGGCCAAGCTGGAACTGTATGCATACGCTGCCTTGATCGAGGGCGCCTATCGGTTTGAGCGACACCATTGGCCCGCTGCGGTTTCGGCCTATTCAGTCGCTCGAGTGTGCCTCTCTGTACTGCCCTATGAGCTTGGCCGTGACGTTATCAGCGCCACTGTGGACCCTGCGCTGGCGTACGCGGTGGCCAAGTCTAACCAGGTGCGACAAGTCGACCTGCCCACCCTCACTGTTCAGCAGGTGCAGACTCAAGCGGCCCATGCCCCCGTGAGAAAGCTGATTGAGAGTGTAGACGAGACCGCCCTGGCTGTTGGAGCTGATAACCAAAACCCTATTGAGCGGGTAGGGACCATAAGGTGGCGGTCCCACTCCGCAAAGCTGCAATCTCCCGACTTGGCGTCTGCGGTCCTCAATGCCTGGGACAAGGAGAGCCACCTCAAGACCGCTGCTGGCCCTGGAGCGTTTGACGATACTCTGCTGGCGTGGCAGGAGGCGGTGGACCTTGCTCATGAATACGTTGAGAAGTTGGACGAGTCGGTTCATAGCGACGAAGCCCAGCAAATGCACATTGTGTCTACATACCTCAGCTACCACCTGCTGCTACGACGAATTGAGCGAGATCTCAGGCTTGTCCAGCAGCTCCAAGCCAAAGTCCCTGGAACGACCAAAAAGCGGCTCGAGCTAGCCAGAGACGTGGTTCGTATTTATGATACTATCTTACAATCCGGCAACGAACTCAAGAACCTTGCCGGCGTGGGGTCAGACGACGAATTGCGACAGACGCTTGACTCTGTATCTGGCTACTTTGATGCCCTACGTACTGCCACCGTCGCCGAGGCCTATGTAATCTCAGCAAAGTACCCCGAGGCCGTGGCCCTGTATCAACTGGCCTCAACCCAGCAACCCAACGCTGCGGCAACAATCGTAGAGGACGTGCCTGAATATGTGGCTACTGTTGCCCAGTTTGCTAGCCTGCGCCAGTCATTGGCAAACAATGTTACCAGAGTCACCGGCCTGGCATCGCTGCACCAGCCCAAATCGACTACTGCAAACCGAGCCGTAGTTGACTCCCTTGATGTGCTACCCGAGGGAAAGCCTGAGCAGGTGCTGACTAGCCTCGTTGACTTCTCCTCGGTGGCTGACAAGTTTCGGCCAGTGCCAGTCAAGCCGGCGTTTTTCGACATTGCGTTCAACTTTATCGAGTACAGTCCTCAAGATCAGGTAGAGACTGAGACTGTGGCTGGCTCTGACGGTGACGCTGAAAAGTCTTCACAGCCAAAGGGAAAAGATGGCAAGTCTTTCTTTGGCCTGTTCGGCCGATAACACCTGGGCGCCTACGCCATTTATGTACACTGTAGTCTTAGTTAGCGCTTTTGAAAAAAGGACGTCAATGGCTTGACATTTGTAGGTTTGGCAGTCAATTTTCGCGCCTTTGGCAGTCGTTGGCCCTTAGGTTCAGAAGAGGCCCGTTTGGCTGCTGGCTGGTTCAGCTGACGCTCGGCCTGTTGAGCCTTGCGCCGCAGTTCAGACTGTGTTTGAGCATACTCAGTGAGCTCGTTAAAACATTTAGAATCGTAATAGCCAGCAGCCAAATCTGGTGGCAGGTACGTAGTCACAAGATCGATGGCGAGCTTTTGCATTGCCATTTTGCGGATGTTTTGAGGCATAGTCTGGTTGATGTCGACTGGGTTAAGCGGTTTGTCCACAGCCTTCGCTACCAGGCCCGGCGGCAACGAAGAAGCTTCAATTCGAGCCACCCGACTATCGACAAACTCGCTAAACTTGGTGTCACTGAATCGGTAAAAGTCGTTATCGTCATCCATCCCAGGACGCGTCTCACAGCACGGATCCAGCCGGCCCTTGAGAAGCTCGATTGGAATTGGCGTGCATCCATCGCCCTTATCCGCCTCCAACGCGTCGTACAAGTCGTCAAGGTTCATAAATCGGTGTTTGTTAAGCGCTAGCACTCTCAATGCAAAAAAAATGGGGTTCAGTGGCGACGTGACTAGCATTGTCGCGTCGGATGCAACGTGGTTAGTAGAAAACAGCAGAGACCGGGCCTCGACGCGAGCCAGCTCTTTGCCGAGGGCTTGAAAATGATCATTTTTACCGTCCACCGCAGTCGTCTCCCATATTCGGTCACCATCGATTAGGAACATAGCAGGAGCTTGAGATCCAGGGTGCTTGAGGCGGACAAACCTGCCTCTAGAGGAGCATGCAGCCGGCAGGATAGCCACCACCATGACAACAACGAGCACAAGGCAGCGAAACGCAATCAAGACAAAAGAGAGAACGCGAAGAACGACCGCAGTTCAAATAGCCACAGCACGGGGTGCAATGCGTTTGGTCTAGGTATCGCGTGCAGTATCGCGTGCAGGCGGATCGGTCACGAGCTTGGTCCAACCTCGCGGCTTGATCGCGTGAAATTTCAACGACGCGTATGGGTTAGGGTAATGATTAGATTAGATTATGGGTTAGGGTCGCACCACCAGTTTGTAGTGCTACTGCTAGACGGGCCCTCCAATCACTGGATCCAGCCCGTACTGCTTGGAATAAATAATGTCTAGTAGTCCCATGTACTCATTGAACAGTTCATCAGCAACGTCAGCATCCAATCCTTCGAAATAAGACCAGCTCTCTTCGAAAGGATATGGGTCAGGTAAGTGCAGAGCCATGCACTTGAACCGAATCGTCGATATCGACTGCGGGTCGTCAATGTCTCCATAAGTCCGTTGGAGGTATAGACCGTAGATATACCCCAATTCTTCTCGTTCAAATAAGGGCCATAATCGAGCAAACACCAAGTATGCCTTATGAGTTCGACCTAAGGAATTGACGGTGTCCTCATCCAGGTAGAGCATAGGCGACGGCGGGGGGGTAGAAGTAGTAGCAGTTAGCGCGGTCGGTGCAGTGGCGGTTGAATTGCAAGTGGTATCTGAGGATGTGTGCGGGGGGGTGTGGGTATCAGGAAAGAGTAATGGCATTGCAATGTCAAGTCATTTCTTGTTCTCAATTCGACTAGATGACAACAGTGGTTGGGGTAAAGTTTGTTTGATGACCTCACAGAGCAATCATTATATATAAATGAAGACAAACCCACAATCGTGGTATTTTCCGCAGATTTTCCCGCAGGAGTGACCCTGAACTCTTTGTCCTTATTCTCTGTTCGCAGTGCTGTGATCCAATGCTTAGCTGCCGTTGTGTGCTGCTGCTGGGTGGTGCTGTTGCGCGGTGCTTTAACCTGGGGTCGTGGAAACTCGCTTAAAGACGCAATTGGCGTTACGATTTACCGATTGAGAGTGGTTTGGGCCCGCCCCATATCGCACCAGTGGTAAGGTACCGCGAAATAGACTATGATAATGTGGAGTAGGCTAAAATGCGGTACAAGCACAGCTGCTCCAGAGTACTATGGCAGGCAATAAGCCAACTGCTAATAGCCAGCACGTCCCAAACACCACCATAATTGAACTTGCAGTGATCAGTTTAATTAGCGCCCTGGTCAATTCTATCCTCACCCCCTCCCTTCGGCCTGCCTTCTTCCCCCCTCGGTGCCCTCTCGACGGTCCTCGTCTCAACTCCTGCACTAGTCTTCACCGCCTTACCCCAGAGTTGGTAAGTGGCTGGTACGAACATGAACTTTTTCAGGCAAGTATCCAAGGCCGTAGACGAGCTAAAAGAAAAGATCCAGAAACGAGACCAAAGACGCCACCTTTGCACCCTATCCGTGCAAGTACTATAGTGCATTTAACCCCATCCGTCACCTCATTTCCGCCCTACCAGCCCAGACTCTTCTTCACTCTGCCTCACTCTGCCGTAACCCAGCCAGCAGCCCCGCTTAT
The DNA here is from genome assembly GCA_003705735.3 of Blastobotrys peoriensis. NCBI lineage: Eukaryota > Fungi > Ascomycota > Dipodascomycetes > Dipodascales > Trichomonascaceae > Blastobotrys > Blastobotrys peoriensis. Next base: position 37,226 of record PPJJ03000101.1, on the reverse strand, counting down.
GTCGCCAGGCCCGGTCTCCGTCGCAGTTAGTGGGCGGTGGGAGTTATGGGTTAGGGTTTAGGTGTTGGGAAAATTGCTGGGGCGCCACACGGCTCGCATAATAACATGGCGCTAGTTGGTTGCGGCGACAGTTAGCAGAGACAGTCAGCAGAGACAACAAGTTCAAACATGGTAAGCAGAGTAGACAGTGTTACTAGGCGCTGCGGTTGCTGGGGCGGTTATGCCCGCCGTGGGGGCCATAGTAGCCGTGAGTCGTGGGGCTACGTTGACCTAGCTAACTTAGTCCGAATTGAATACTAATACGGGACTGGTAGATGGATGGGAAGTTAAACATTCCCGAACCCGCAATTTGCCCTATTATTATAACGCAAACACCGGGGAATCGCTATGGGAACCTCCTGCCGGCACTGACCCCGAAAAACTAAAGGAATACATGGCCAAGAACTTTAGCCAGGTGTCGAGTGCCGCTGCTGCGGTTGGAGGTGCTGTGCCTGAGGGCAAGATCCGGGCCAGTCATTTGCTGGTCAAGCACAAGGATTCGCGCCGGCCGTCGTCGTGGAAAGAGTCCAACATCACTCGAACAAAGGAAGAGGCAATGTCGGTGATTCTGAGCCACGAGGCGCGGATTCGATCGGGGGCATCGTCACTTGGAGAGCTGGCGGTGTCGGAATCAGACTGCTCGTCAGCGCGACGGGGCGGAGATTTGGGATATTTTGGCCGAAACGAAATGCAGAAGGAGTTTGAAGATGCCGCGTTTGCACTAAAGCCTGGTGAGCTGTCTCGAGTTGTAGAGACCCAGTCTGGACTGCATTTGATTGAACGCACCGGCTAGTACATTAACAAAATTATGATATAGTAATATAAATCGACAGCGGCAGTGGCCAGTGGCCAATGACCAGTGACTAGTGACTAGTAATGCAACATTGACGTGTAGTGCGTCCGTCATGTTGCTTAGCTGTATCTTAGTTGCGATTGATTGGCAATACAGTAGTTGGCTCGCCCGAGACGAGCCATTGAACCTTTTTGTCAATGCCCTGCTTCTTGAATTCTTGTTCAAGGTCGGCTCGGGTTTGGGCAAAGTGGCTCCACGACTCGTAGTGCATAGGGATCAAAACGTCTGCATCAAGCTCGTTGAACAATTGCACTCCTTGCTTAGCGTCCATGGTGACAAGCAGGGGGCCATCAGGAAGCGGCAGAGTAGCAGCACCAAAGTTGAGAATTGCTACCACCACATGGTACTTTGCGCGGATCTCTCGTGGCAGCTCTTCAAGGTACACGGTATCGCCCGAGATGTAAATCACGTTGGGCTTGCCGTCGGTAGTACCAAGGCTTTCGGTGGACAGAATGAACCCAACGACCTGCCCGCCAGGCACATGCTGGCATGGGGTCGCCGTCACAGACAGCTTCTTAGCTCCCACCGTCAGTTCGACCGTGTCCCATGGCTTGAGCCCTTCGACACCAGGACGGGGTGCCAGGTTCTTTGCACCGTCCTCGGTAGTAAAGACCTTCCGGCCGTCAAGCAATTGGCGTCCCAACTCGTCGAGGTTGTCGGGATGGTCTTCATGAGACAGCAGCACCGCGTCAATGGCAGGCAATTGGTTAAGGTTCAACGCAGGCCCCTTGACACTGGTCAGCACGAATCCCGGGACCGGGTACTCGGCACCAACATCTCGAAAAACGGGATCCGTCAACAGCTTGATCCCATCGATATTGATAATTGACGTTGCCGTCCCAATATGGTTAATAGTCACTGACATGTCACTAGTAACTCTTGACAAGCCAGATCAGTCTTAACGTCTCAGAGTCACACAGGCAATCTCGCACTCTCACAGGGCAATCACACAGGACAATCTCGCAGTCTCAGTCTCAGTCTCAGTCTCTCAGTCTTGCAGTCTCACGATCGAAACTGACTGATTCCAGGTTGGTAGGGCTTTGTCTACCAAATGGTCGTCTTTATATTACTCCATGTCGTGTCTCAGTCATTAAACCTTATTTCTCAGCAGTTTCGGTAGGGCGGCAGTTCTTAGTAACGGATCTTATCGCCGCAGCCTTCTCGGCGGGTGACGAACAATGGATTGCAATTACCCGCTAGACGGTGCACTATGCATTGAGATACAGCATCACAGTATTTCGAGTGTAATAACGGGGTTACTCTATTCTCTTTGATGCTGTTCTTTCCTACTGCCATTTCTCATTCCCTCGTTCTCCCGCTCCCTTTCTCATCTTCTCTATACCCCACCTCCACAACCTGCGCCAGCGGGCGGCAGGGCCTCAACCATCAGTCAGCAATCATTAAGCACTTAGTAGGAACCAGGTACCGAGCAGACCGTAGGCTGCGCAGCGCCCAAACCGCAGCATATACCACCCAACAGGCCACCATAGTAAGCCGGGGCCCATTACAGTCAGCTAGCGCCCATTACAGTCAGCCCGCACCCAGCATCACCGCCTTAAACCCGCACTCTCCCGCCCTGCGCACTAAGCCCGCACATCACCATCTACATTTCCAACTACCAATTGTCAACTGCCAACTTCCAACTGCCAACTGCCCAATACTAGCCCGTCGTTCAATTGCCTGCTGCCCTACCTATACCTCTCCTCCCGCCCTTTCCCTGCCCCTCCTTCCACGTGCTGGAACAATGCAGACCCCAGTCCTCGACTATGCACTATCCGATCTAGCGGCTTACAGCGACCAGAGTACTGGCTCCGTATTATTGCGCTATTGTAAACACTAGGGGCCAGGGGAACACTCGCGCGCTTACAATTCGCAGCAGCCGGTACAGTGACAGTTTTGGCTCCAGCTGGTCAAACAAGCACCATCACTGACCGGTGCTTGCTACATTGCTTGCTACTGCTCCCCTCCTGCTCCCACTGTCGCCGGTCCTCCCACTGCCCACCTCGAAACGATGTGAACGTTGATCGACTGCGTATTATTCACGCAGGTCCCACCCCATATAGGGTAAGTTGCAGGTACTGTGACCCGACAGCTGCAGCAAGAGGATCGGAGAGACACGATGGCACCAGGACTGGGCAAGCTGGAGACGGCGGAGGGTCGAGGAGTTGGAAAATCGCATCTGAACTATAAGCATGCCAGAACAGTAGTTTCCTGGTCGAATGGTAGCTGACTCCGTCTGTTTAGCTTTCAATGACGTAGTACTATATACCGCACCATCTGCCGCCTCGGGACCGTCAGTGTCGTTATCGGGATGGCATCACTGTCAGCTGTCTACTGGCAGCTACAGATGTATGCGTAGTTGGCCCGCCACTTTACTGCTGCCCGCAATCGCTACCAATATTGCTACTGCTCTACACTGCTTCCGACTATACTATCTTAAACTGTTGCTGTTCAGCTGCTGCTAGTCGGCTGCTTCTACTCTGCTTCTTCTATTCTGCTGCTTCTATTCTGCTGCTTCTATTCTGCTGCGTCTCTTCTGCCGCGTCTCTTCTGCCCTGCTGCTGCTGCTGCTCCCTAAATACTGGAATAATATTCGGACAAATTTCATTTCCGGAAGGTGGGCAAACGCGGGTCGACCAGACAGTAGACAATAGATCAGACCAGGCATATCATCCCAGTGAGCAGACTAGGCATATTATCATCCCAGGCTATAACCAATTCCACCCCACCCCCACCGCCAATACTATTAATTACTACAGGCTCGTCCGCTCACCACTCCGTTCGAACCACTGACTTCATTGGTCATTCCCGTGGCTCCCATTTCCACCCATTTCCTCCCATTTCCCCATCCACGTCTGCCCCCTGGTACCCAGCCGGTTGCTTTTCCTCCGTCCCCCTCCCTTTTCCTCCCCGCATAAAAGTACCTCAGTAGGCACCCACGGCGTACTCTCAAGACCCTTCAATTCGACTAATCTACAAAGCCAAAAACTAACTCACCCTGGATCGCGGCACGGTTGGTGTGGCCGCCACCGAGTACACTGTGCTGTGGACTGTGTGTTGGTGCGACCCGTTATCATGTCGCATCTACTGGATCTCCACCATGAAACCGAGGACCTGAGAATGGCGTCAAACGCAAATGCAAACTGCGTGTTAGAGCTCAGTTTAGCTGGAAAGGTGTTGTTTGTGTCTCCATCCTGGGATGACATTGTGGGGTAAGTTTTGCACCGACCACCGGCGCGCGCGGTGGCGTGCTGGGCTGCGCTTTTGGTGGTCTGCTCGTACTAACTAGGTTCCCGGCTAAGAAGCTCCTCAAACGAAACATCTCGAAATTCATTGTAGGAGATCGGAATGACCGGCAAGTGTTTGCTCAGGCCACCGCGGCAATGCAGCGAGATAACCTGTCTCAACGGGTCCAGTTCACCGTCAGAACCCACCCCTCGTCGCTATCGTTTGCCGACTCGGAACTGTACTCTTCGTCGTTACCTAACAACCCGCCAGGCAAAAACAGCTCGCTGTTTATGCGCGGTCACCGCCATCACCTCTCTTTAGAAGACAGCCACGCGTTAGGCGGAGGTGACACTGAGCCGGACGAAGACACTGGCCGTACTGCGCCCCGGCGCCCGCATAGCCATGGCGGCATCAACGATAACGACCTTGATCTCGATCTCGATCTTGAGGACGATGATAACGACAACGACGACGGAAAAGACGGAGTCGGGTACGACCAAAAAGAGTCCGATGACGATGATTCGGCGGAATCCGCAGTCTCGCTCCGCGACGATGATTTTCTCATTGACGACGACGAGCCTACTCACCGGTTCTTGGAACTCGAGGGCCAGGGCATCCTCATTTCTGATCGCAAGTCCGGCAAGGCAACCCATACCATGTGGGTCATTCGTCCCTACGTCTCGCCCCAGCAGGTTGTACAGATTGACCTGCCCTCGACGCTCGCGGAGAGCTTGGGGTTCGGCGCCGACGTGCTGGTAGCATACTTGGACGGCCTTACTAGGGCGTCTTTCGCAGATATGGACTCAATTCCAGTCCCCCCAGCTGAGCTGTGCCGGATATGTGAGCGAAATATCCCCACATGGTGGTTTGAACGCCATTCAGAGCTGTGCGCACTCGAGCACAAGGCCGAATCCGATTTCCAACTAGCCCACGAGCATCTCATGGAGCAGCGCAATGTCATTGCTACTCTGATATCCCGAATTGACACCCGGCAAGCTACGCCGTTTGCAGCCACTGCCACCACCACCGCTGCTGCGGCTGCTGCTGCTGCTTCCGCGGTCGCGCCCTCTGCAGAAGCGCCATCTTCGCCTCCAACTTCGAACGCCTCCGCGTCGTCTGGCAGCTCAATGTCCGGCAGTAGCTCGAGCCTGCCGAGCCCTACAATTGAATATCGAGGATTTGCAATTCCTGCTATGAATACTAACCATTCTTCTGAGCCTTCTGGCCCTGGCCCGACCTCTCCGCCGAGGTCGCCCCGACTGTCGCCTTTGGGTGGGATTGCTGCCAAGCGCGCAGTTCAGAAAACATCGCCAGCATCGGTTCCTAACGCAGTGCGAAAGTCACCGATTCGGCTGATGGAACTGCTGCTGGAACTTTGCGACATGTCGCTGCAAATCAATCCTCCTGAATTACACGATGAGGGTGACGAAGGCTACGACGACGACCTATGCATCCACTCCCCCCAATCCGAAACCAGAATTCATCAGGTACTGGGGTGGTCGTCCTCGACTGTGGACGACGCTGGGCTGTCGCTGCTCAAGGAGGATACAGAAGAGTGTGGAAGACGCAAAGTTGACGCTGCCTTGAGACTGGGTAATATTATCACTTACTCTGAGAAAATTCGCCGAGAGATTGACAACTCGGTGCAGGGTCTGATTGACGAGACCGCCCAGCGAATACTGGTGTCTCGAACCCAAGATGAGACTTTTGAAGAAGACACGTATGCTGACGATGAAATTGAGCAGAGTATGGAGTTTGATAACCCGTCAGCTTCCAAACTTGTTGATGGGTCGTCGATATTTGCACCATCATACATGAGCTCGGATGTACTCCCCGTTAATATGGCTGGAAGAGCAGAGACCTCCCAATCGTCGTCATCTCACATGTCTACGTCACCATTTGCATCTGGGCGCAGCCTGTCGCCTTACGAGTTACCAATACGCCAGCATTCACCCAAATTGCCATCAATCAAGCAGCTCCAGCTGGACTTGCCGTCGCCATCACGAGGAGAGCCGCAGTCCAACAAGCTCCCCAGGTTAGCAAACATGAGCACTCTGACTCCTCGGTCGCTATTGGCAGGTACTACAGGTGTCGCCGGTATCGCGCCGTCGCCGAACCACCCGCCTTTGCTTAATACCACTGAAGAGGGGCTGCGAGTGCCCGGAGAGCCAGCGGCGGTCGAGAGTGATAGCGAGCATGTTATGCCGAGGATTCGGCCGAGAAAGAGCACTGGGAACCTATTTACAAGTCCTCGCAGCGCGCACTCAGCAATCAGCGTGCACTCGCCGGGATCACACCTGACCAAGCGCGGTCGAGGGTATACTACAACTGCCACCACTGCCACGAGTGCTAGTAGTGCAACGCCGGTTACGTCTGGTGCTGCCAGGACAATTGAAAATTCTCCGCAGACTCCATACTCGTCACCGCTGTTGTTCCCCCATGAGGGAATACCGCTAAACGAGGGTCGAAACCACTTCCGCCACTCGTCTGCAGCGTCTGACTTTGTGCGTACGCCCATTTCCCCGCTGCTTACTACTACGGTACCGTCCAAGCCATCGCAACCTTCGATTAGTGACTACGAAATCATTAGCCCAATTAGCAAAGGGGCGTTTGGAAGCGTATTTTTATCTCGAAAAAAGCTGACGGGAGAGTATTTCGCAATCAAGGTGCTCAAAAAGTCAGCCATGATTGCCAAGAATCAGGTTATGAATGTCAAGGCTGAGCGTGCCATCCTCATGTCGCAAGCTGGCAGTCCGTTTGTGGCCAAGCTGTTTTTCACCTTTCAAAACCGCGACTATCTGTTTTTAGTGATGGAGTATCTCAATGGTGGTGACTGCGCTGCGTTGATCAAGGCGCTGTGTGGGCTGCCAGAGGAATGGGCTCGGAAATACACTGCAGAAGTGGTAGTGGCGGTGGGCGATTTGCACAAAAAGGGCATTGTGCACCGAGACTTGAAGCCAGACAATCTGCTGATCGATTCGAAGGGCCATTTGAAGCTGACTGATTTCGGTCTGTCGCGAATGGGTGTCATTGGCCGCCATCGTAAGAGCGATACCGAGACCACTTCGTCCTCGACATCGTCCTCTATTCCAGGAGGCTCGCTGGGTAGTCAGGGGAACATCCTTCAGGATCCCAGTATTAGCGTTGTGCCAGGCTACTTTAATCTGGGGCGATTGGACCGGGCGTCGTCAGTATTTCGGCTAGACGACCTCCCAGGGCCCGCGGGCTCGGGATCGGGGTCGGGCTCTGGCTCAGGGCCAGTGCCAATGTTCGCCGGAGCGCAGTCTGACTTTGTGAGGCCGTCTTTAAGTGCTACCACGACTAGCGAGAATGTACCGCTGGCACCTGCGGCGCTTGCGACTGCGCTCTCGTCGCCCTCGGTGCCTCAATTACCACCCACAAGGCCGGAAATGGCTCGGGTAGTTGACGACGCGTCGCCGAAGTCAAGCGGGGCGTTTTCAAACTCATCGTCATCGGGGACGTTGCCAAACACTCCTCCTCCTTACGTCCTTTTTGACCCGGACGAGGGCCAGCGCAAGTTTGTAGGCACGCCAGACTACCTGGCGCCCGAAACTGTTCGGGGAATCGGCCAGGACGAAGTGTCAGATTGGTGGTCCCTGGGATGCATTTTGTTTGAGTTTCTGTGTGGGTACCCGCCATTCCACGACGACACGCCGGAGAAGGTGTTTAATAACATTCTGGAACGCGCAATACAGTGGCCCGACGAACCCATTGCGTCAGATGCAAAAAACCTGATAGATCAGCTGCTGACGATGGATCGAGAGACTCGGTTAGGGGCCAATGGTGCCAATGAAATCAAGTCACATCCTTATTTCGCCTCAGTTACAAACTGGGACACTCTGTGGGACGAGGAAGCGTCGTTCATCCCTAATGCAGCGGATCCAGTGTCTACAGACTACTTTGACCAGCGTGGAGCGGTGATGGAAGAGTTCCCTGATGAGGCGGGTGCGGACGTGATGCCAGTAGGAAGCGGTGGAAGCGACTACCAGAGCGATAGCAGCGACACGTCAAAGTACGCTGCTGCCGGGTCACCTAGCAAGAAGGAGAACCGCATGAAGTATCTGCCACTGCATATTCCCCGCCATGTTCGAGATGGGCGAGTACGGCGAATGAGTGAGTCGTCGCCTAAAGACGATTTTGGCTCGTTTACGTTCAAGAACTTGCCAGTGTTGGAGAAGGCGAATAAGGACGTAATTGAGAAACTCAAGCAGGAGCGCGTGCCTTCAGATGGCAGTTCTAAATCCCGCGGCGCGTCCATCTCATTTGGTCGAGCGTCGTCGCCGTCTTCGTCTGATCACGGGTCACCTCGAAACCTGAGTAACTCAATGTCTGGACTGTCGCCTTCCCGCAGCTCTCAGGACCCGTTCCAGCGGCCGATTCCAATTGTCCGTACAAACTCGTCTGGCTTGTACGGATCTGCTGACGGCAGTGGCGGAAACGGTGGCGCCGGGAGTGGAGGTGGCAGGGGCAGGCTGGCGTCTTTCCAACCTCGGCGATTGTCTAACATGGAGTCGAGTCCCGAGCTACGGGAGCAGTTCAGGCGCCAGTCGATTGCCCAGCGGTATGGTCAGGTCTTTGACATGTCGCCGGGCAACTCTGATACCGAGGATTCTCGGACCTCTGCGCTGCTGCGAGTGCAGAAGCGTCGGCAGGCGTCTGTGCGGGTCCCTCATGCGTCTGCGTCCACGTGGAGCCCGAAATATCGCAAGCTGGACGTGCTAGTGTGCGATATGAACCCGGTGTGGAGATACTCTGCCGAGCAAATACTGGTGCGACTAGGATGTCGCGTCGTGAGCGTTGCGGCTGGCCAGGAGGCGATTCGGAGGGCAACTGGCAATGTCAAATTTGACCTCATCATTTTGGAGTACAATCTGACAAAGTCCAAGAGCAGTGGAGCGGATGTTGCCCGGCTCCTTCGCAACACGTACAACCCCAACGTCAATACCCCAATTGTTGCCATGACGAATTTTGTGTGGGAATCGACTACGGAGCCATCCAAGGCAGTGTTTTCAGGGCATATTAAGAAACCTCTAACAAAGGATCGACTAACGACAATGTTAAAAGAGCAGTGTTCATGGGAGGAAAGGGCCGAGCCCGAATCAGAGGCATAGGAAGAATACGGGGAGAACTACTAATGAGGTATACGACTAACGAGACTATTTATTAATAAATCCATCTCATCACCATACATGCACTCGCGTCTCACTTGACATTCGTCTCGCTTGAGACTCATGTTCTCGCCTTGACACCTACTTGTCATGTTACATCTCGCTTAACCTCCACTTATCATTACGTCTCTCTTGCCACTTCTCTTATCAGTTATTGTCTTGGTCGCTTTGACTGCTTCCTGTCATTACATTCTGTCAGTCTACTTTTCACCCTGATTCTCCGTAGCAGGTTTCGTCTCTATCGATCTCTCAAAGGTCTCCAGACTGTCTTCAAGACTCTCCTTAGGAACTATGTTAGTCTCTCCTCTCTCCTAATATTGCCGTCCTTACTCACCATCTCGGGTCTTTTTGATGTTCCTTGAGATGATTGTGCTACCCAATGCTAAGACCACTAACAGGAATAGCAGCTTTGCTGACCGCTTTTTGACTCTTTCGTCCTGAAGCTGCTCTGACGTCAGCTTGAACTGAGAGCTGGAATTGTGCCTGACACCCACGTGGGGCCTACGCACTAGGCGCTGAGTATGGTGCGTCAGTGGCAATTTTGCCAATCCATGAAGGCGACGAATCATGGTACTGGCACAAATGATAGCGGCACTGAGACGGCAGAATCGGATCTTTCAAAAAAAACTCGTGATGGAGCTCACGTGTGCCGGGGCCCAGGCAGTATTGGTGACGGACAGCTATCATATGAGGAGCAAGTCAAGTGTGTCCAAGAGCGTGGGGCACGTTTGGAGGTGAGTCTAGTCTGAGACTGTACACATTGCAGCGCCCACTGGTCCTAGGTCTGGGGATACTTTGTCGCGCGTGGGGTGAAATTTCACTGCAAAGCTTTACAAGCTCTATTTGGCGATTCGCAGCCCTGCGATGGGTGTCTGAGATCTGCGACCGAAATGCGGGGAACAAATTCCAACCAAAAGACGATTTGACGCGCGGTTCAGTGGATTGTTCTTTCTGATCCATATCTATGTTGCTAGCATAGTTACGGCAGAGATGCAAGGCAGATGCAGAGAAGTGTAGGGCGCAATGGATGGTACCGGACATGAACTTGATAGTGACGGTGATGGAAGCTGTAGAGAAGGCTCTCTGTACCAGATGGCGCTGGCAATGAACGAAGCACAAACCGAACGTGGATAAGCAATTGTCATGGACACGCAGTTGGAGCCGGTGAAATCTCACCTAGACGGTTACCGCCGGCTTGAGTCGAGCTTCACAATCCGACTCCAGGTTTCCATGATGTGTGGGCACGCTCATCCCTACTCCCTACTTCAACTGCAGAGCTCTGAAATGGTTAATAGCAGTCTGAGTGCCCCAGACGCTCTATTATGCCCACAAAAGTGCGCTGCGGTCGGTGCAAAGACGATCACTCACCTCTACTAGAGTATGCTCTGCTACTTTGGCCGACGCCTTACTATGTCACCGAGACACCCTCTGCCTTCATAACCAGACGAAATAGCGGCGTTTAAACGACCGCACAACCCCTTCGCCCTAACCACGCTCCACATCCCTCGCGGCCCTAACTACCCTCGCCCCCTATCGTGCCCCCGACTCGTATCCATGCAAGTCTGGCTGCAAGTTCCGCCCGAGTTTCCGCCTGTCTCTCATCTCATCGCATCGAGTGCGTTAATGCCGTGCAATGCACCTTCCCGCTCGACTGCATAGAGGCGGAGATGGACATGCTAATTATCGGGTATAGTTCGTATCGCAGTGAGAACACGTGTTGCTATTCTACTTGGCCGGAGCTTATGTGGATATAGAGGTTGCTAGTGACTATCCATTAGTCTTTCAAGTACGAAGAGAGCTCTGGGGCATTGTATCGAAGAGGCTTGCCGTTCACATCACTGGACCACCCCCTGAGAATTAGGTTTGCGGTAAGATTGCCAGGAACCTCAGGGCTCAATAGATCTCCCGACTGCTTGAGAGAGACAAACTTTTGGTGATGGGTTTCATGCATAGTGGTCCCGTGCAGTGACCGGATATTTGTCTGCATCTCGGTATCGACTACACCTGGAGCCAATGCCAGAGATTGGATAGCCGGCTCTTCGATAGCGAGGGTTCCAGCGAGATGCGCTAAAGCTGCCTTGGAGCTGCCATAGGCGCCCCAGCCTTGATAGAACCCAGATGCAGCGCCAGATGAAATAAACACCACCTTTCCCTTCGATGTCCGCAGCGTCGGGATGGCCAGTTTGAGTAGAGTCAGCACCGAGAAGAAGTTGACATCGTAAAGACGCTTCCACTCCGTCACATCGGCATCAGCCAGCTTCGCCACCGGCTCCAGCACTCCAGCATTAAATACAATCCCATCCAGAGAGTTGTACTCAGTAGCAATCTCTACCAGCTTCTCGTTCACACTGCTATCAGTCACATCACCAATCACGTATCTTGTGTTAGTGTCGGCAATTCCGAAGCGGGGGAAAGCAACGTCCCCACCACAACACGACGAGGGGGCGAGAATGCGACAAGGCCAGCAACCACGCCGGTAGCAGGCAGTTAGGCAGCTCTATTCAGCTCCACCTTTTTGCTCTACTCGGCACTGTGCGCTCTGGCCCTGGCGCCGCTGCTCTCCCTCGTCCCGTTCCTGGCTGCCTCCCATCCTACTTACCTGAAATTTCCCTGCCCGGCTGCCAGAGCCTCTAAAGGCTCCTTCGACCTCGACACTCCAATCACTACCGCGTTCTCATTGAGCAGCTTCTTGACAATAGCAGCCCCAATGCCTTGTTAGCAGTGCAATCCCATACCCGGCATTTGCCACACTCACCTCTAGAAACTCCAGTAACAATAACTACTTTGCTGCTCATATTCAGTCCCAAAGCGCAGGTTCAAAACTTGGCCGGTCTCGCTGCCGCCCCGACGACAGTTTTATCTGATCGACACCCACCACTGTACTCGCCCGCACCGCCGCTCTGCGCCGCACGAAACCACACAGCCGCGCGTCCCAGCCGCTCCTCACGTGACAATTTCCAATCGCGCGGGCCCAATTCCTGGCTGCCAGGACTGTAGAGTCTCGCAAACCACGGGCTTAGCCTAACACAACCCCACGCGACGACGACCACGCCGGCGTTTGCGGTATCACAGCATCGATGGGGGACCCTGGGACCCGATCTGGGGGGTCGGGTAAGTCATATCCACGTGGCCCGAGCTCGCCTAACCTAGTAAAAACAGATAACCACCCCCCCTCAGGATCTCCTTCGGCTATTAACACGCCATGCCGCAACATCTTGATTCATGGCTATTGCAAGTTTGCAGACAAGGGCTGTGTGTTTCGTCACGACACCCCGGGCAATGCGTCACCGTCTAAGACCAGGTAAGACCACTGAATGGGTACAGCAGGTGCGGTTCGTATGCTAACATAGTTCATTCAAGAAGAAACTCAACGCTGATTCCCCATCATTTACACCGTCATTTGCTGCACAAGGCTCAGCGCCGGCAGCACCTTCTGGTCCTACGATAGCTATGGAGCAGTCTAAGCCAGGCCTGTCTCCTCGTGCCGCCGACGCTCCTCCGTTTATCCCCAATTCGTTCCAACCCCCGGACTACGACAACTATGGGTTCAATTCAGATATGACCCGAGGAAACAGCCCCGCACCACCGACATTTGTACCAATGCAAGATCACAGCCAAATCCACCATCCCCCTCCCGGAGCGCCACCACCAAGCGCGCCCGCAGGCACCGGGGTTGTGGACCAGTTCAACGGCATGTCGATTGATTCCGCCCACGTGGCCAGCACAATTCCTCTCCACGCCGGGGGCCAGGACATGATGTATCAACACCAATCACTGTACCCGCTACAGTACCATTTATACGCGCCTCGTCCTGATTACGGGCGGCCGGTGACCATCAACCCCCACCAGCGACGGCCGGAAGATTTCTTCCTGTCCGACAGTTTGCGAGAAGACTTGCTTCGAAAGAATGAAGCGACTCTGCAGTACCTTCCGGGTACATCGCTGCCCGAGGTCGTGCATGTTTACCACTCACTGGTGCCACTAGACATGAAGATTGACGGCGAGAAGCCGTTTTTTGGGTACCCGACCTGGACGTATAAGGCGGTGTCCAATTACGATGGCAATGTGTACTGCCTAAAGCGGGTGGAAGGGTTCCGGCTAACAAACGAGCGGGCCATGGCTGGGGTCAAGAAATGGGGTACCATCACCACCCCGAGCCTTGTCCGCCTCCATGGCGCATTCACGACCCTCGCCTTTGGCGACAATTCCCTCATTTTTGTCTACGATTACCATCCACTGTCTCGGACAATCCAGGACAGCTATTTCACCCAAGGTGCGTCGCTCCAGCACTATAATACTCGGGGCCTCATTCACGAGCACATTATCTGGAACTACCTGGCTCAATTGGCTGCTGCCGTCCGAACAATCCACACCGCGGGACTCGCGGCCAGAGTCATTGATGCGACGAGAATTCTCCTCACAAGTGAGGGCCGAGTCCGGCTTGGGGGACAGGCCATTTTCGACACCCTTGAGTTTGATGAACAGTCATTGTCCCCTGAGACTGCGCCGTCGCTGGAATCTCTCCAGCAGAAAGATTGGGCTCAATTGGGCTTATTCGGGGTCCGCCTTGCTGCTAATAGTGCCGCAGTGGACCCTTCGAGCATCACAAAGCCTCTTTCTCTGATAAAGCAGTTCTACTCTGGCCGGCTCTACGACTTTTTGGTGCTGCTAACGACCGAATCGGAGGTCAAGGCGGCGGACGGCGTTTTGGCATCGATTGCCGACAAGCTGGCCGACGTGATGAACGGTGCTCTGGCCAACAGTGACGTGATGGAGAACGAGTTGAGCCGAGAGCTGGAGAATGGACGATTAGTGCGATTGTTGTCGAAGCTTGGGTTCATTAACGAACGTCCCGAGTTTGAGAACGATCCCGCCTGGTCGGAATCTGGGGAACGATACATTATCAAGCTGTTCCGCGACTATGTGTTTCACCAGGTGGACGAGTCTAATAACCCAGTCGTTGATTTGGGTCATGTCTTGAGTACTCTCAACAAGCTCGATGCAGGAGTTGACGAGTCAATTATGCTTGTTTCTCGAGATGAGCAGAATTGCTTCATTGTGACGTACAAGGAGCTCAAGACCAGTATAGATAATGCGTTTAGGACTCTAAGCAGGAAGTAATAAAGATTATGAGTTAGGCGGCAGGGAGGCCGAATCTGGATACTGGACACTGGACACTGGACACTGGACACTGGACACTGGACACTGGACACTGGACACTGGACACTGGACACTGGACACTGGACACTGGACACTGGACACTGGACACTGGACACTGGACACTGGACACTGTGCACTAGGCCACTACGCCACTACGCCACTACGCACTACGCACTGGTTCTGGACGCGGAAATTGATAAAAATCAAATATATACATTAGAGTCTAGTTAGTATCGTCTTGCTACCGGGACATCCCGGGCCAACTTACTGAGGAGTCATGTTGTCCATCAATGGAGAGGTGATGAAGGTGACACCAGCAACAAACAAGGTCACGTGGAGAGCAACCTTACCGGCTTCACCTCGGATAAGGTTGAAAATAGCTGAGGTCGCGCTTTCTTCTTCTCGCTGTTCGGGTCTGGCCATTGTGAGTTGTATCAGCTTTGCCTTTCGCCGGCGGTCCCAGAAGTATAAAATTTCAGGCTCAAAGGTGCGCGGCTGAGGGACGCGAGGAGTAGGGTAGTGGGTGGAGGGTGGGATTCCGGGGAGGTTTTGGTGGAGAGATGAGGTGAGCATAAGACTGAAAAACTCAGCCGAGCAGGAGGTGGGGAGAGAATGGATTAGCAATTGGCAATTGGGATGAGGTTGAGTTGTCGAAGTATGCCGGAAGTGCGCTGGATTAGCAGTGTACCTGAGTGTAATAAATAGTCAGTATGCAATAAATATCTATCCTAATCAGAAATACCTACACATCAGCTGCTGTTGGTGCTGGTGCTGGTGGGAATCGCACCGCTGTCGGCTAGAGCTCGTCCATAGTCGTCATGCTGAAACTGGTTGACCTTTTTAGGTTCCGGACGCAAGAACGCTGCGTAGATTTCTACCAAGATGAAGACAACGATTGGCAATGAACAGAAGAATACCAATAGCCACTGGTTAGCATTAAGCCACGCCACCGCCACAGAGCCAGCAGAGCATAGAGAGCACTGTACCGTACCAGGTCGCCACAGCAGATACCCTTGGGCTGCCATTTCACCCTTCATGCCAACCACCGGCTATGTCACTTACAAATGCAAATCTGAGAGACACTGCAAACTTTGGATAAAAGTCATAGTAAATCTGTCCTGACAGTGCTTCAAGTCTCTTGAGCACCGAAACCTCCTCCACACTCATGATAGCACTGCAGCCAGTCGCCACTCCAGAACAGAACCGGTCAATAACAAGTCTCGATGAATACCACAGCGAACACCTTTACCAGTAGGGCGTGGTGCCTGTATAAATGCTTTGCCAGTAGTCAGTACTCCGTGCGTGCCTTTGCCCCGTACTGTCGAGAGCGTGAAGATCGGAGTCACCAGATCGGGGCGCTGGGGTCCCCGACACGGCTTGCACCGAGCGAGCTCCAGGTATTTTCGCACCCAAATCGGCATACCGGTAGTCGCCAGGCGTCAGACACTCGATCAAATTGTCAACCAACTGGCACAATCGTCATGTCCAATGGAGGGTGGCAGTCGAATGGAGGGGAAGACTGGGGATCGCGCGATGACTCAGAATGGGGAGGCTCGTTTGGCGGCGGAGTCGAATCTGAGTCTGGCGGCTCGGGGTTCCGACCCCAATTGCGGATTCTCAAGCGCGAGGAGCCTGCCCAAGATGGGCCCGCTGAACAGCGCGTGAGCACTCGGGAAGACTATGAAACCCGGGAGCAGAAGTACATGGCAGCGCGAGAGAAGATATTTGGATCGAGTGACAAGAAGCCCGTGCCCGTGCAAAGACCGGCGCCACGACAGGGCTCGACTAGTGCTGAGATGAGGCCGAACACGAACAAATTTCGCGGTGGTGGGGGACGGTCTGACACTCGAGCCAGCGAAAACAGATTGCCCAAATGGCAGGCATCTGCGTCGTCACCAATGTCGTCGTCATCCGCGTCGTCGGTATCATCTAGAACGCCTAGTGCTGCTAGCAGTCCACGGTTAGGGCCGAGCGAGGGGAAGAAGAGGCGGAGACCGAGGAAGACGGCTAACGGGTCGGAGTGAGGCAGGGTCGAGTTGAATTGAGGTAGCGTCAGGTTGGATTGAGGTTGGATTGAGGTTGGATTGAGGTTGAATCGATGGTGAATTGAGCCTGAATCGACGCTGGTCTACGCTGGTCTCAGCTGGTCTAGCTGGTCGGATCGCTCGCCGTGCAGTAGGCAATTGAAATATGAGTCAATTGATCCTTGCCCGGTGCCAACACAGGCGCTCAGCAAGACGCTCAGACTCACCAAAAACGCCTCAAAGCCGTCCAAAGCGCCAATCGAACCAATTGCTCCACTGCTCCGGGCCCAACCAACCGCACTGGCCACTGCCTCCACTGTGCTCCTACTCATCGTCGCTTACCCGGAGCCCCACTCGGGAGTAACGACTACCCCGGTGGGACACATTGGGTGTGTTTTTGATTCGACAGCTAAGTAAACGGCGACCAAGGCACAGCAAGGGGCTACCGGCGACGACATAGACTGGTTCCATTATGTTCAAGAAACTGGCTACTTCACTGGGCCTGGCGTCACCAGAACCACCAACGGCCGTGACCATTCAGGTGGGAAAGCAGACGTACAAGGTGTCATTTGAGCGTTCAGATTTCCAGGATGAGACTCGAGGAGTGACTGTTGGCTACCTTCGCCAAAAGGTCGCAGAGGTGTCGCAAACGCCTGTGTCGGGGGTGACAATGGTTTACGGAGGCAAGAAGCTATCGAATGACGGAGCGTATCTATTAGACTACGGCGTTCACACTGATGCGAAGATCCTAGTGCTGTCGTCGAAGCGGCCGCCGGCAAAGCCCGCCGCTGCGCCTAAAAAGGCGGCCCCAAAGGTCTCCCCGCAGGCCCAAGTCGATGAGGTGCTTAATGGCGTTGATAAGAATTTTGAAAAGCCACTCAAACAGTTTATTGACACGACCCCAAAGAGCATTGACGTAGCCGCCGACGAGCACAGACGGCTCTCAGAGACTGTGCTCCAGCAAATCCTCAAGTTAGACAACGTCGATGTATCATCAAGCCAAGAGCTTCGCCAATACCGAAAGGGCGCCATTAACAAGCTACACAACCTACACGAACGAATTGACCAGGCGTTTGAACAGAAGAAGGCCGAGTTCGAGGGGGGAAAGAAGACTGATGGCGCTAAGTCGGTAGGTACTGAGCCTACCAAGACGGTTGCGGCCGCAAGCAAAGAGCCTGCTCTACCAGAGCCCGCTACGGGACCTGGTCCGGAGCCTGGTGTGACTGCTGAAACCACTTCTAAGAAAAAGAAGAATAAGAAGGCCAAGGGAGATAGCAGCGAGAAAGGGGCTTCGAAAGGAACTTCAAAAGCAGCGGGTCCCCAACCGGGGGCAGTTCCAGAGCCTCCCCAGAGCGAGCCCGTTGAGCCAGATACCGGGGATCCCTCTGAATGGACGACGGTGGAGTCCAAACGAAAGCCAAAGGCCACAGAGGCACAAAAGAAGTCATCATAAAATATATAATATAGCACGAAAGAGGCACAGGACCGGCCAATTGGTCGCGTGCTGCACCTCAGAATAGATCCTTGCGCTCCAACCGAGGGAATTCCACTCTGTCCGACAGCTCTAACTCAGCCCAACTCCACAGGTTGATGAGGTTCTGGATTCGGGGCTCAGCATTGAGGCCCTGATTCTTCATTAGCGCGACATTGACGTCGTCAGCAATCTTAAATCGTAATTCTAAGTTCATGAGCTCTTGGAGCTGGGGAACAATGGCATTTGGGGGGAAGCACAACAGCGCCATTGTTTTTTCCAAGTCGGCGAGGAATTCCGGTTTCTTGGGCGCCCGCTGGGATAAATGGGCCATTGCAAAGTCGATTGCCGGCTGCACATCGCCGTCGTCCCGCATGATCCCGGTCCGGATGAGCTCAATGAGCTGGAGCCGCAGCAACGAGAAATGCAACGTCGGGTCAGTGTCGAGCAGTTCAGGGTCAACCTCATTGATCTTTTCAATCGCCCCCTGGACATCGCCCCGGTGGATTTTGGCCATCACCAGCCGACGGTCCCCGAGCGATGCGGGGTCGACGGTCGACACAATATCGGCCTCTTGAGAGAACTTCTGGGCGGTCGATTGGTACCCGTGAATGACTAGGTAGTTCATAATCAGTGAGTTTAGATCGGCTCGCGGTACATTGACCTCCGCGCATCGGGCGTCCCATTGGTCTTTAGTGTACTTCGTTGGAGCATGAGGCCTCGAGTCGTACTTTGACCCGGCTGTAGCAGTGGTCGGTCTCGTTGACTCGACAATCTGAGGGATATCCATTTCTGACCGGCTGTCTAGCGAATCGAGATACCGCGCCAACGTATCAGACGCTGCCTCTGGAAACAGTTGATAGTCACGGTCTTGCTCACGGTCCTGAAGCCTAGTCCTTCTTGCGCTTGGAATTACTAGTGGCTCGACTTGGATTGAGCCCGGCCGTCTGATAACGACTCTGCTCAGTTCTCCGCGGCGATCTGGTGGCGAGTAGTTTAGCGTGATCCGAAGCCGGCTATTCGGAGCAGTCGACAGCGACGCTGACGGAGACAATGACGATTGCGGTGGTGGTGGCGGCGGCTGTGCTGACGGCTCCTGGGCCTCCTGACGCTCCTGAGGCAGCAACGGCTCCCGGGCCAAATCTCCACTTGCCTGTGCAGCGGTGGCCGCAGCTACTAGACGACGAAGTCTCTGACCACTAGACTCCTGAGGTCCCGACTGGGCACCGTGATCTCGCGAAGCGGGGTTAGTAATCGTGGCAACCTGTCAGGCACTTGACAGGTATAGTCTGTGCCGGTAGATGGCTCGCAAGATTGTTTGATAAAGACGATCGTTTGCTCCGTGATCATGAAGAGACGGGTGAGATTGCACGGCTCGAGTTGGGTAGTGTGGGGAGGTAGAGGGCAGAGGCGGGGAGGACAGGCGTGATTTAATGAGAAGAATTGTGATAGTAACAATCGAACCAATTCTAACCAATTGAACCAGTTCAAACAATTCAAGCTCGGAATTTTCAATTTCAGGAGATTTGAGGTGTATTATGAGTATCATGGACTGTATGACTGTATTATGACTGTATTATGAGTATGGACTGATTAGTGGCCTATATCTATTTTGCGGCTTTGCACTATTAGTTCAAGTTGCGTGCAATCAAAGATCGAACAAACGACCATTGGTCCGCTTCCGCATAGTCAATGATAATCACTCCCATTCCAGACTCTACCTTGTCCTCCACTCCACTGTACACCCCCTTTGAAACGTTCTTTGGCCAGCACTTTGGGTTCCAGAAATTGGACCCCGAGCAGAAGTTGACAAACAGCTTTGCGTTTTGGTTGGACTCGTCAGTTGAATTGTAGTTAGCTGCTCGCTTGATGTGGGAATTGATGTAATTGACTTTAGTGTCAATGTCTTCTGGCTTCATGACCTCACACCAATCCTGAACCGAGAATTTGCCTCGATCATCCTGGTCACAGTTATAGTTCCACCACGCAGCATCGATTCCAAAGCTGTCCTGCTTGTCATCCTGAGCCCCGAATCGTCGAAACAGGATGGCCTTGCCCCGGGCCTCACCAACGGTAGGAATCTTGTTCTGAAGAAACCACTTATCCTGGGTCTGGCTGATGTATCGGGACCAGATGATATCAGCAAACTCAGACCCCTCCCATTTGTGGCTGCCTTCGGCCTTGAGCGATACAATCACTGACTCTGACCGGTGGCTCTCAAGGAACCGGTACACCTCGTTGAGCACACTGTCGAGCTTTTCAGGCAGAGGAATCCTCACTGGGAACACGCCGTGGATGACCTGGAGGTCATTGGCGTTCGACCCCAGGATGCCTCCACACCCAGTGGTGAACGGAACTGCGCACCGAATATCGAGGAATCGCACTCCGTGCTCGAGCTGGTCAGTGACCGAGGCCCCCTGGCATTGTACAGACGGGAACGAAATGTGGCTCGCAGCAGAGTTGTGAGTGCCGGGCACCGACAGCTTAGAGTAAAGTGTATTGTCGGGCACGCGTTTCTGCCATTCGACCAGGTCTTTGATATCAGCTTTGGGGATAGGGGCCATTGTGGACTGCGGAATGGTCTGCGACGGGCGGGAAGTCGAGTCTTAAATTCACAACCGCAAAATCGCCAAGACACAACAAAGGGATGGATTAACAGATCGCTGGTCAGACTAACACCGAGGGGGCGCCAGTGTCGCCCCAAAATAGGATGGTTAAGGCGGGACAGAGCTTAGACTGAAACTAGGGGGGGTGGCCATACAAATGTGCCGTCTCTGTATAGGTTGGCCACGGAAGCAGTCAGGGACGGGACTGCCTTTGGCTGTACTGTACGGCGGCCCGTAATTCACAGAGAGATTGGCTTCTTACTAGTCTGCCTCGGTTGCAGCACAAGTGACAGATCGATGCAGGGGTATGAGAAAACGAGACAGCTCATCACCAAGCAGAGAATGAGTACGTGCATAACGCGGGATGAAGCAGAGGGACGGTGGCCGGGACCGAGGCCGCTGACTGCAGGCACCGAGAGTCGAGCTATGGCAGGTAACTTACTACAGATATGCGCGGGGTGACAATTCAGGTGTAGAATTGAGACACTATCGAGTGAACAGAGCGCATGTAGCATGCCGAGATATGGAACGTGACGGGAAAGGGCTATAAATGATATAAAGTAGGCTGGGATAATAGTATAAATGATATAAATAATAGACCCAAAAAGATAGCTGAGGACAGTACAGACTACAGCACTGAAGCCAGCACTGCCAATGCCAACACTACCAACATTGGAGCCTTATATAAACAGTTTCCCAGTACTATGTTTTTTGTGTTTATGACATAATTGCAGCCCGCTAACCCAATGGCCACCAAGCCTGCTAAATCTGGACGCCGTTATTCTTCCTTCGCCTCGGGCCACTGTTTCCCTGCACTGAGCAATCCATCGCGTCTCCACACCTCATCGGGTCGATGTTCCCCGAGAGAAAAATTAGCTCATCGGTCTCAGATTTGGCAGATTTGCGGTGGTTAATCCGCAAATAATCCGGCCCGCGAGGCCGTACAAAATACATGCCGGCTTGGCACTGTGACAAAGGCACTGGCGGACTAGAGACGACAGGGGGTTGAGGGGGTACGTAGGGCAGTATTAAACACTATCGGGCGATTTTAGCCTGACTTCGATAGCGCTAGTAAGTGCTAAATAAACCCCCCGCTTCCAGCTGTAGACCCCCCTTCTTTTACTGCCGTCTTCCTCTCTTCCTCTCTTCCTCCTGCCGTCCTGCTCAGCCTGCATATCCTGTTGCTCCATGTCTTGCCCGGTGCACCGGACGGATCAGACCCGACAACGTACTTAAGGCTTCACAAGGCCACGATTTCCGGCATCTCAAATCCTGGAACAATAGAAACCAAAATGTCTTTCTCAGTTGGACTCGTTGGCACTGGCATCTTTGCTACTGACTCACACTTGCCTGCATTGCAGAAGGACCAAATCAAGGTCGCGACCGCTTACAATCGAACTTATGAGAAGGCCTTGACTTTTGCAGACAAGGCCGGCATTGCCCATGAAGATGTGAAGAAGTCATTGGACGAGCTGCTCGCAGACCCCAAGATCGATGCTGTGGACGCCCTTGTTCCCGTCAGCAACAACCTCAACACTATCAAGGCCGCGATCGCCGCTGGCAAGCCAATTGCTATCGAGAAGCCCATTGCTGCCCACCTCGATGACGCCAAGGAGATTGTGAAGGTTGCAAAGAGCACCGACCTGCCAGTTCTCGTTTTGGAAAACTTTGTGTACCACGACGGAGTTGCAAAGCTCAAGGAGCTTCTCCCCAAGATTGGTAAGGTCGCCACCTTCCTGTACCAGTCGACCGGCCCCTACGCTCCAAACAAGTACCATGCTACCTCTTGGCGCCAAAAGCCTGAGCATGTTGGAGGCTACCTCAGTGACGGCGGTGTCCACCAGATGGCGGTCTTGACTGAGGTCCTAGGGCAAGTTAAGTCTGTTTCCGGCCGAACCACCCAGCTCAAGGAGGTGTCTGGTGACGTCGACACCTTGAACGCCCTGTTCAACATGGAGTCAGGTGTGTTTGGTAACTTCACTTACACCTCGTACCTGGGAGCCACTGTCAAGACCACCAAGTTCACCATCTTTGGTACCGAGGGATCTCTGGTTTACGACAACTCTCCTGGTGTCGGCCCTAAAATCATTGCTCAGTTTGGCCCCGACGCAAAGTCGGCCACTGCCCCTACTGAGATTTCTGTAGAGAAGGAACCCCACAATGGCCTCGACAAGGAGTTTGCAAACTTCCGAGAAGCTGTCCTGGCCAAGGACAAGTCTCTGCTCAAGGTTACTCCTGAAAAGGCTTTCCATCACTTTGCTGTCATTGTCGCTGCTGTGCAGTCTGGGCAGGCCGACGGAAAGCAAGTTGAAGTTGAGAAGCCTTAATTGATACGAAATTTATGATTTACTAAATACTAAGAATTGATATGGAATGATCTCCAGGTTCATGGCAGTGGAGTGCCTAGTAGATGGGTTGACCGGGTTCCATCTTCCAAGGATCGTTGGGTTCTGCCTCCGCCTCTCGCTTGTAAATCGGCTGGCCTGGCTCCATCTTCCAAGGATCGTTGGGTTTTGCCTCCGCCTCTCGCTTGTAAATAGGCTGGCCTGGCTCCATCTTCCAAGGATCATTGCGGGCCTCCAACTCTCCATCGGGGGTTGGGGCGGCGGTGGCAAAGGAAAGAGCGCTCGCAATTGCGAGGAGAAGAGTGGGTGTGATTTGCATTTGGATGGCTACTGTCTGCAGTGATGATTTACATCCTTACATTGACATGATTAAATATCCGAAATGTGCCTTGTAGAAAGCCAATTCAGGCAGGTGGGTCTCATGCACTGGCATTGGGGCCTATTAATAAGTCACGGCGACATTTGCACGTCGGGTGTATTCGCTACTCGGTGGGTTAAGATAGTCGCCAATTGTAACCCCGCACGCCTCTTGAGTCCCGGTTGCGATTCTGTGATTTCTGTGCGGTCACCTGTGCATAGCTCAATCATAGACTGTGGTCACTACAGCTCAAACCAACTTCATCTGCCTCAGCTTATATTATCCCTGAATACCTGGCAGGTGCCTTTTTGCTCCCGGCCCGGACAATCTCTGAATGCTTCGCTTTCGCTGCTTTGGCTTATCGGTGCCTTGTATTCGGCCTATTTAGGAAGGTTCCCATGCATGTCGCTTAATTCAGATGCAAACTGCACGGTTAAAGTTCGTTTAAACGGCTCGTATAACGACAAGTTAGGAAGGTGGGCAAGAGGCGAAGTGTGGAGAAAGAGCGAGAAAAGTGCTTGCGGGGTTCCATGTGGGCAGTACCGAGCACTGATTGGGGGTGGCGCAGAGGTGACTGCCTCGCCAGCAAGAAGCTGGCTATCGGGCATCAGCCAATATAGCTGGGTGAAATCAATGATATGGCTATTGCATTGACTCCCTCCCTAGTGGCGTACGGGGAAGCGGGGCCTTGAAACAGGCCTCGGCACCGCTCGTGGATACGTCTTCCGTCACTCGTCTCCTAGCCACTGCAGGTCGGTCCTCTTCAGCAAGGTGGGGTTGGAGGTTGGAGGTAACGAGGTTGGGGCAGTTAACGTTGCGGGAAGTGGTCTGGACTCCTGAAGGTCGTTTCTCCTCCTGCCACAGTGTGCGTCCATTGCATGTAGTCTAATCAAGATTTTGAATTGAATTGAATTAAATTGATCAATTGTTAGTCTTTCATTACAGTCTCGTTACAGAACGTTGGTATGCTTAGTAAATACCATCTATAGTACTTTGAATGTTAGTATGCGTATGCTTGGCCCATCTTCGCTCGCTTGAAATCACCAAGAGACTTGCGAAGCAAGGTGCAGCAGCCAGCAGCAATGATTCCAATTCCAAGAATGGAAACCATCACCATGTTTGACTTCTTAAACCCGTTGGCAGCATCGCTGGGCCATCCTGTGTACAATGCGTAGGTGGTGGTGACCGACCCAAGGTTGCCTAAACCCGAAACGAGGGCTGCAGATGCCGCCAATCCGAGGTCTCCGTGTTTGGGCCCGAAAATCTCCGCTGCCCAGGTCATGCAGATTGGAACGGTGGGTCCTAGTCCGAATCCACAAATGAGGAGCCCAACGTAGCGGGGCCATGGGTGGCCTGCATAGGTGGTGACGAAGAGTCCAACCACAATTATCAGAGTAGACAGGGTGTAAGCAACCCCCCGGTGTCGACGGAATTTGTCAGAAAAGGGGGTGATGAGAAGGATTGCTACCAAATCGCAAAGCCAAATTGGCGCCGTCAGCAGCGAGAGGTCGATAGAGCTCAGCGATGGGTTAATGCTGTGAATGATAACAGACGCAAACACCTCTAGGCCGAACCCTACACCAACCACACCAAAATACATGAGAATGATTGGCCAAATTCGCGGGTCAATCAGCACTTTATACAAGTCCTTGACACCCCATTTTGTATCCGTAGCCCGCGACTGCATGTCCTTGAAATGCAAAGCCTGCTCCTCAGGGGTGAGGAACTGGGCCGGGTTTGCAAACAAATTCAATGCCAACCGACTCAGCCACTGGCTCTCATTTTCCTGCTTCTGCTGAGCGACCGGTCTGCCAGGCAGCCACCAGCTGAGACAGATCCCGACAGCGATTGTCACCACTCCATAGACCAAAAACATCCATTGAAACCCAGTGAGACCTCGATCACCATCCATTTTCTGGAATCCCGCCGACACAAGGCCCGCCACTGCCGCAGAGACTTGAGCAGCGGTGAAGTAGTATCCAATTCTACGTGCGGTCCGTTCAGCGGGGTACCACATGGAAATGTAGTACGCCATTCCAGGCCACGCACCGGCAGTGCAAATACCAGTCATGAGCCGGATGGCAATGAGGCCCCCAGCATTAGTGACAGCGGCATAGCATGCGTACACTATCCCGATGGAGATGAGGATCCGTGACAGCCAGATCTGAGGAGCGACTCTCGTCATGATCAAGTTCATTGGGATGTCAAAGATGATGTACCCGACATAATCCAGGGCGTTTGCAACACTAGTGTCATAGGGCGTCAACTTTAATGTCTCTACAGTGGAGTGCCCCTCAGACATATTCATTGTCAGCGCTACTCCGTAGGCAGCTCCGCCAAAACTCGATAAGAAGTATAAGCACCATAGCGCGGGGATGATACGGAGGTCGATCTTGCGATAGATGCGGTCGAGCTCTTTCTCCTCGCCCTTGTCACTCTCCCAATCAGACATTTCAATTCTGCTGTGAAAATGCCAACTTGCTCGAGATGCGACCCTTTTTATATCCTCTGACAGTCGTTGAGAAAAGTTTTTAAAAGGTTGGGGAAATGACTCCGGCGGAAAGCCGTTTCAAGCCGTTTCGTCCCGCATGACTCAAATGACTCCGAGTCATTTACCACCGGCGTCATGCCGGCATGCGGCAAGGCGGCATGCTGGCCAATAATATTGAAGATCATGAGATAAAGTCTATGAGATGCATCTATAATGAATAAATAAGTCATGCAATGGGCCGAATGCGGCAATGGGCGACGAACCGGGCAACAGCCTGTAGCGCCCACGACGGTCTAAACAGTGGTGGTAGCAAAAGTAGTAAAGGTCGCTAAGAGGCCTGCTGCCGACTTGTCCCCGTAGGGTTAGCTTAACATGATGTCCATGTTCCAATCAGTCTTGATTTCCCACCATCCGATATCCGGCTGTCCAGCATCCCGACGTCTCCATACTTCTGGAACTAGCTTGCGTACTGTCTCGTAGTTCCCCAACCCATCCACCATCAATTGGCCAAGCCATGCAGTGTACCGGTCTCGTAAATCTTGCCGGTCAGTAGTGATCTCGCATGCAGCTACAAACGCAGGGAACATGAGTGGCACGCAAGTCCGGGTTTTGGCATTGAGCGCCTGGATATGCTCAAGGCTGTCGAAAACTGCCCCAACATGGCTCTGAAGGACTGCTGGGTTAACATCCCGAACCAATCGGTAGTGATAGATAATCATTGCCTGGTGGAAGGCCATGATATGATGCATGGCCGCCACTTGAAAATCTCCTTTTAGGTTTGTGTGCTTAGAAATGTCGTACCGGCTCTCCCACGACACCAGAGTCGTTTCCAAATCCGCACACTCCCGAAGCAAATCTTTGGGAATTGGCTCCTCACGATACCGGCACCTCAACACCTGCTTGGTGAGCTCCGCCATTCGAGCAAACAGCAATACCAGCGAATCGGGCACTCCGTAGAGAACCACAGTAGAAACCAGCTCCTTCTGATAAAAATCATCCGAGAGCGACTTGGACTCGACCTGCTTGAGCTTCAGCCAGTACTGCTCAAAATCTGACTCATTGTTCATATGAGCCAGTGAGCCCATGGCAGTGCCATCGTCCTGGGGAGGGCTTTTTGCATACGCCCCGCTGAGGCCAAAATCTTCCAACCTCAAGTTGAGCCACTGATCATTGAAATCCTTGGCCTTGTCAACTACGTTGACGTCCGACGGCGAGAGATCAGTTGCAGTTTGCAGCAGGTTGAGTACGCCAGCGATTCGATGAAGGATCACCGCCTTGTTTGACATCTTGGGCCGGAGTCGACACCGCATGTTGATAATTGATTTGCACGCTGCCAAGTGGACCCGACAGTCGCTTGCAGACCCGGCAATGACATCAATGCTGATTAGAGAAAGCACTGCCGTAATGATGTCTTTGTACTTTTGCCGGGCAAAGTTCTTAGTGAGACATTCGCTGAACCATTTGTATGCCTCGGCCTTGAGCTGAAGACTGAGGCCAGTGTAGTACTTGCGATTGAATGATCCTTCTGGGAACTTTGATTGCAAATGGCACGCACTCACGGCCATTAGGGCATGGAGAAGTGCATTCTTAGAACTGGCAGTATGTCCGACGGAGATAAGTTCTCCCACAGCCCCCAGAGCTCTAGGAAGGTAGATTGTCTTCCACGGGTTGATTGGGTGGATAATCACCATCATGATTTTCAACACATGGTTAAGGTAGTGATCAAGCAGGTACCGAGCCTGTGGAGTGAAATAGAGGGAGTTTGTAGGTAGTCCAAACTTGTTATCAAAGCACGGAAAATTTGCCACTGTTCCAGGGATTGACGCAAAAAGAGAAGATTGGAACAGTGGGGGTTGGTTAGTAGCAGTCTGGGCGTTGTTTGGGCCATTGCCCTGAGCAAGGCCATGAGAATCATGAGGGGTTGGAGGAGCCACTACAGCGTTAGAGACTGTATCGTCAATTGGAAGACCCACTCCTCCGAATTCCATAGGAGCAGATTCGCCGAGGTCCACATCAAAATAACTGTCTGCAGCCAACAAAGATGTCAGCTCATTTTTCAGGCTCTGGTAGTTTGACAAGTCTTCTCCTAGAGGCTCCTTGGACCACATTCCCAACGGATCTTCGAGAAGGGGCATATCCAGAGGCAACCCCGCCAGCATATCGTCAACATTTGACAAGTCACCCATGCCGTCGAGGTCATTCATAACTCTCAGCCCATTACTGCTGTTCAGAGGCGTCTGAGGGATCAAGCTGCCATCAATTGGCTCAGGTTCAGACCCAACGCCAGCGTCAGCGCCTCGCCCAGATTCAGCACCAGCGCTAGCACTCGACCCGAGGGCTGACCCGAGGGCTGACGCCGCCACAGACCCTGGCCTCGTAGCAGGAGCAGATCCGGGCCCTGAGCTGACACTTTGACCTCGCGACGCAGTCGCCTGGCGATCGGAGTCTGCGACAGTACCGGGATTGGATGCCCCGCCATTGCCGTTGGCATCGCCATTCTGTGAGCTCGAGTCCTTATCCTTGGCGCTTTTCCGGCCCCGTTTCTTTGCTCGCGCCCCATTGGCAGTTAGCTTGCGCTTATGAACCCCTTCAAATACTCCAAAGGGTCCCAGCGAGACCGTTTGATTATTATGCTGAAAAGTTGGAGCATGCAGCTTTGCTAGCGTGTCATCCATGTCCTCGTATGTCTCGTAAATCATACCTGGAGGGTACTCAACAAAGTCAACAGTTCGTCGCTGGAAAGTGTCGTCATCAGGCGTGCTCGTTTCTGCTCCATCCCCTTGAGCCCATCGCAGCTTGATTGTATATCCTTCACATTTGAGGTTCGCCTTGACGCATCGGATGCAGGCTGGCCGAGTCAAATCGCACTTGATTTTTCGAGCCCGGCACGTCCAGCATCCGGTAAACGTCTTCGTTCTGGACGCCGGGGAGCCATTCTTTTCCATCGCCATTTGCAGCCATTCGCAATCAAGCGCCAGCCAGAATACGGGGCGACCGAATGGTGGTGGATAAGAGAATCGCGGAGAAACCGCGGATTCAGAATAGCGGATTTTGCCAGGGGCCGTGGAAAATAGGTCCGAATGGGGTGTGTTGAGCGGATTCGAAATCCAAAATGCCGATGTTTATTCACAGCAGTGTTGCACGATGTTCTCAGACTGGAGAAACCGGATCTGGAGTGGATGGAAAGAACAGATCAGCGTCTTTCTCCAGACTGCTTGGTGATGTAGATACTTTAATTTTTTATTTTTTTTATTTTTTTTTATTTTTCAATGTTCTCTTTGGGTGTGGGGAACATGTGTGGTAGTAGGTGACAAGCTCAGTTGAGGATGAAAAAATCAGCCAGGGCTTGGGGTCCAAGATACGACAAAGTCACAGTCAAGAAGCTGAAGACGCGGTAGTTGTGGAGTTTTGGGGCGCCGAATTTGTTGGAATCATGTCTGCTATTGACTATACGGCGAGGAGACGAAAAAGAGCGAATCTTTTCACCAATGACTGTAAGGAAGACGGCTCTAAGTACTTGGGCTGACTGGTATCTATGAGCGGGCGCGGGCAGGTGTGCTAACAGTAGTGAGGTCTTTGATGTACGCGTTTGGAGACGTGGCAAATCCAGACCCGGACTCGATTGCCGCGTTGGAAGATATCTTGCAAGAATACATTGTAAATATGTGCCATGAGGCGTTCAGAGTGGCGTGCATTGCGAA
This sequence comes from Blastobotrys peoriensis, assembly GCA_003705735.3. Lineage (NCBI taxonomy): Eukaryota > Fungi > Ascomycota > Dipodascomycetes > Dipodascales > Trichomonascaceae > Blastobotrys > Blastobotrys peoriensis. The sequence goes on along the minus strand of PPJJ03000101.1, from coordinate 7,761 downwards.
TCGCCAGAAGATTAAGGTCGACGACTTCAAGTTTGCCCTTCGCAACGATCCCAGAAAGCTGGGCCGAGTTGAGGAGCTACTCATCCTGCAGCGGGAAATTGCCGAGGCTCGAAAGACTTTCGACAACTCTGAGGGCAAGTCTCTGTCCAAGAGCTACGTAGACAAGGGCGAGAAAAAGGGACGGCCGAAGAAGGATAAGGAAGCGAAGAAGGAAGAAGACGTGGAGTGAACCCGAACGACTAAAAGATGAGACCAGCTGGGATGGGACGAGCCGAAGCTGAGCAGAAATAATATGCATACATACACAGTGCCCTTCTCCCGCGCGCACCCGCCGTAATTCCTTCCGTTTGCGGCCAGGGAGTGTCTTTGAATATCATTCGCCGTTTTCGCCGGCGTCGCCCAAACGACGATCAGCGGGTACCCCGCATGGTAGATCGTACAGCAAAAACAGGGCCGGCCGGTGTCGTGGGCAAATGTTTATAAGGATTGAGGGGCGCACTTTTACCCGCCATCAATGAAGCTTGCTACCGCGGTCTCCGCGACCGTCGCGGGCTGTGCTATGGCCGACTTGTCATTCAATTTAACTGCGGCAGGATATGAGAATGCGTTTTTGAGAACTGAGGGCAGTAGCTCGGCTGCCCAGATTGTCATTACTGCCGCCGATTCTTCCGAGTCTGCCCAGCGATTTGTTGCTGCGTTTCCGCAGGGCAATTCTGGGGTCCTTGCCTACTTCTTAGACTCCGACAATAGTACCAGCAACCCCTTGAACATAAATCTAGTCAATGGAAGCTTGACCTCAGTGTCCGGGGGTAATGATAGCACCCACGCTGGGGTTTCTGGCAAGCTGTCGCTCAATGCTAACGCTTCTCTGGGAGTCGCAATTCTCGGAGATGTCAGGGCAATGAGAGACTACACTGAAGGCAGTGGTCTGATGCATGAGATTTTCAATTACACCCTGGGTGACCATAATGAGACCTCTGTCTCGTTGAATCGCCAATGGATCAATGGCACAAACACTATGAACTTCACGTTGTCTTCAGCTGATGGTGTGATCCGGATCGAGGTTGAGCCATCCAAGAATGCGACAATCCCGCCCAAGTGTAACTTTGTTCTCACGAAGCCGAATGCGGATCTCGATTTCAAAGTCCAGTTCACTGAGGAGCCTATCGGATCCGGAATTGACCCCTCGGATCTTTTCCTTCCAGGGAAAGTGTCAGATGAGAATGTTGCTGCTCAGGTAAGCTTCCTGACTTACTCGTCCAAATTCCTGGCAGGAGGCTGGAGATTCTTGACCTATTTTGGTCGTGATTCAATGTATGCGTTACGCCTGTTCATGTCAATTCTTCAACCGGACCCTATCGAGGACGCATTTGCTGCTGTGCTTGAGCGTCTCTACGTCAATGGCACAAACACCTCTCCCGTTGACCCAGTTGTTCCGGGCGAGGTGTGCCACGAAGAAACCATTGGTGACTATGCCTCGTTCGTTAACATTGGTAACAACCAGAGCGCCAAGGGGAATACTCCATTTTACAGCTACCCTATGGTAGATACCGACTTCCTCATGCTTCCATCGCTTTCATACTACTTTTTGACTCTTGAGCAGGGCAAGGGCCGGGCAGATTCGTTCTTGGGTCGGAAATCGAGCTTGCAGTTCACCAGTGGCATGGAGTACCGCGACCTGCTTGACCTCAATGTACAATTTGTGCTCAACTCCAGCAAGCCATTTGCAGATGATCCCACGATTGACAACTTGATCCACCTCAAATACACTGAGCCGGTCGGCAACTGGAGAGATTCCAACAATGGGATCGGATACGGCCGTATTCCGTTTGATGTGAACACTGCGCTAGTACCTGGGTGTCTTCGTGCAATTGCTGACCTTGCAAACGCGTCGATTATCGACAGTTCCTACGGTGACGCGGCATCCAAGTATGCCGCGGTGTGGGAGCAGCGAGCTATCGACTTTTTTGAGGTTTCCACATCTGTCAACACCTTGAACAGCCGGATTTCAAAGTACAGCGACGCCTATAGTCTTCCACAGTCGCTTTCTCAAGGTGAAGGGGCGTTCAATGGAACATCGTTTAAGGTCTGTGACGCCAAATCATCAGATTGGCTCTTCAATTCCAATGGTAACCATTCCTTCTATGCGCTGTCTCTGTTCAACAACAGCGACCCCGTTCGAGTGCTCAATTCAGACATTGGCGCCCCAATGCTCTATGCCAACAACGTTTCGGAGAATTATATGAAGGCCGTCGCTGACTCCCTCTTGCCATTCCCCAAGGGTCTCATGACTCCAATTGGAATGCTGGTAGCCAACCCGTCAATGGACTCCAACACAAGCAACTACGCCACGTTTGATCGAACTCAGTACCAGGGGACCGTTGTTTGGGGCTGGCAAATGGGAATTATGGCCAATGGGCTACTGCGACAGCTCTCGTTCTGCAACGTTTCTCTGCCCCAGTTGGGCACTCCTGAGCAGATCTCTGAGGTCCCATCATGGTGTGGCAACCAGCAGTTGGTGTCGTCCCTCCTCGCAGGACTCGACAGACTCTGGCAAGGAATTGAGGGCGCAAAGTCTAACATTTACACTGAGGTCTGGTCTTACACTTATGAAGGGGGGGGCAACTACAACCACACTGGAGTGCTCGATGACGCTAACGACAAGTTCGCTGTGACGGATTTGGGGGCCATTTCTCCCACTGGGACTGAAGCTGATGGCGTGCAACTGTGGAGCTACGGATTTTTGGCGCTATTGGACCCGAGAAGCAACAGCAGCAGCACTTCCTGCAGCGCGCTATCTCCCCCAGGGCAGTCGAACCACTCTAACCAATCGTCAGTTCCGCCTGGATCCAGCGAACCTTCCCAACAAAATTCGGGAGCGAGCTCTCTAGCGCCAACTGTCCTCGGAGTTTTGCTGGGCCTCTTTGCACTGGTAGTGCAGGCTTAGAAAGCCACGTAGACCAGATTAAATAGGCTAATGTGATGCGCTAACTCCAAGACAGTCGCTGTGCAGTAAAGCTCAAGCTCAATTTGGGACAAAATTGTCTGCCAGTAGACTAGCTTCGCCATTGAGCAGGCCGGCGGGGACAGCTCCGGATGTAATTGCGGGTATATGAACCCCGTCATTTCCCACGGTTCGGATGCGGTTATATACTACTACATAGATCGGCCGACGAAGATCGCCAGCGGACAATCCCCGGTCGCCGCCACCAAGTAGCCGCTATTCCCCCTATATTTGATCGAGTTTGTCCAATTAACCCGTGGCTCGTATGCCATGTCTCACATGCACTATGACGTATTGTGGATTGTGGGGAAATGATGGGCAGAATTGTGGGGTAAAACTCGGGAATAGTTTGAGACACAGCCCGAGATCAGCGCGTTTAGACAGGCATGGATTCCTTCGATGTGGGGTAGGCAAAGCGCAGTGAAGTACTTAACTAACTGAGTCCCGGGTCAGTGAGCTCAATTGCAGGTACGATTGGTCATCACCGTAACAATGACAATGGACAAGCAGTCTGTGGAAATGGTGGACCACGTCTATGGCGTGGAGGGCGTCACCGACGATGTGGGCACAGGAGGCATCGACATGGACGCCAAAGGCACGGTGCTGGATGCAAAGCAGGCGACATTGGCTGAACACAACTTGACCTTGTGGCAGGCGCTAAAATCGTACCGCAAGGCGGTGTTTTGGTCCTTCTTGTTCTCTCTTCTTATTATCATGGAGGGATACGATACTGCATTCATGGGATCCCTGTACGCACAACCCGCGTTTACCAAGAACTTTGGGGTAGCTACTGCCGATGGCAGTTATCAAATCCCTGCTCGGTGGCAGACTGCGTTATCGGCTACTGGCAATGTTGGCTGCACCATTGGAGTATTCTTGGACGGATTCTTGACCAATTACTTTGGCCATCGACGACTGGTGCTGGTATCGCTGGTCCTACTCACAGGCCTCATCTTTATCAACTTTTTTGGGGAATCCCTGACCGTCATCCTCGTGGGCCGACTTCTGATGAGTATACCATTCGGAATTTTCAGCACCACCCCGACTACCTACGCGTCTGAGGTATGTCCTGTGGTTCTCCGAGGATACCTCACGACCTATGTATGCCTGTGCTGGGTGATGGGTCAATTCATTTCTGCTGGCGTCACCTATGCAATTAACGGCATGGAGACCCAGTGGGCATACAAGATTTGCTTTGCAGTTCAATGGGCGTGGCCATTGCCACTGTTCATTGGGATTTACTTTGCCCCTGAATCGCCATGGTGGCTCGTGCGTAAGGGCAAGTACAAGGAGGCCGAACACAGTGTGCGCCGGCTGACAAACGAGAGCAATGGAGGTATCGGTGCCCATGAGGTGGTTGCAATGATGGTACGCACAGATCAGCTGGAAAGCTCAATTGAGAGAGGAACCTACTGGGACTGTTTCAAAGGAGTCGATTTGCGACGCACTGAAATTGCGTGTCTAACCTGGTCCGTTCAGGCGCTTTGTGGATCAGTCACTCAGCAATACACCACCTACTTTTTCGAAGTTGCGGGCCTGTCCCAGAGCACTGCTTTTAAGATGAATTTGGGTAACAATGCGCTCACATTTGTAGGAACAGCATTGGCCTGGGTCCTCATCAGCTACTTTGGCCGGCGCCAAATTTACCTCACTGGATGCATCCTTCTCACAATTGTTCTATTTGTGATTGGATTTGTGTCGCTGGCACCAGCGTCAAACACCGGTGCCGAATGGGCGGTGTCCATCTTGGTAATGGTTCATTTGTTCATTTACGCACCTTCGGCCGGAGCGACATGCTACCCAATTGTAGGCGAGGTTGGAGCAGTGCGACTGCGAAGCCAGACAGTATGCCTGGCTCGAATGATGTACAATATTTTGGAGATCATCATTAACATCTTCACTCCCTACATGCTCAACCCGACCGCAGGCAACTGGAAGGGAAAGATTGGATTCTTTTGGGGTGCATCGTGTTTCTTCTGCACCTTATGGGTGTACTTCCGGTTGCCAGAGACGGGGCGACGAACTTATGAGGAATTGGATATTTTGTTTCAACGACGGATTTCGGCCAGGAAATTCGCGTCTACAGTTGTAGATGCCTACGCCGAGGATGGCGAGGAAGTAGTAGAGAAGTCATAACACCGCTATATTAGCGCCCTAAGTTACAATGCAATTTTAAGTACAAGCTCAAGATGGGGGAGTGGAGACACAGTCAGACTACAGTTCCGACTTGAGAACATACTCGTAGTTCAGAATGTCGTCTCGGCCAATAAACCAGTTCCAGTATCGAGCAGAGTAGAACACAATGAGGGTCCACATGTTCCTAGGGAACTCAATGTATGAGTTGAGAATGAATTTGATGCCGGTCCAGGCTAGAGCCCACTCCGAGTCCCATTCCCGCCTCGTTTTCGAGGTATTTGCGTTGTACTCATGGTCGTCGAGCTGGTTTCGATACTTTTCCAGAGCCTCAACCGATTTCGACAGTCGGTCAAAGGTGTTCACCAGAGCCACAAGCTCTGATCGTTGGAATCCAGATATGATGGATTTAGTCGTCTCCGGCTCGGATTCAGGACTATCAGGGAGCTCGAAGAGAATCTTCAGTGCAGTACCGTATCCAGCGGTCTGCAGCTTGCCCCAGAGACGGCACCTGTCACACCCGACGCACGACATTAGCGCGTTCACATTCCGAACCCGGCGGCGGAATTCGCCCTTGAGAGCAGCTGCTTCCGCGGTAGCAAACACCTGGGTCTCGTTGAATGCACCCTTTCCCTCGCCTTGACAGGCAGATCTTGCAAGCAGCGACAATTGACGCCTGGTCGAGCGATCGCGGCCAAAATCTGTGCCGCAAAATGACATTGAGTCCATGTAGTTTTCAAGCTTGGCCACCGCTCGCGCCACCAATGCATAGTTGAAGTACATATTCGAGACCCGCTCAGGGTAGTTTCCGACTCTCGACATGAAGCACTCCGGATTCGGGCCCCATTCTCCAGTTGTCTTGTTGAGGTACTCGGTGCATATGTGAGTCGACACACTAGCGTGCATTCCCGACAGTAACCGGTAAAACAGTCTTTGCTCGACGCAGAACTCTTCAGTGTTCATTGCTTCTTGACCCAGTTCACCCCCAACTTCTCGCTTCTCATATGCATTGGGGGCGTTAAATACATCCAGTTCAGACCCCCCAAACACTGGCGCGCCGGTCTCGGCGGTCGAAACATCTGCAGAGTCGGTCTCTTCAGGTGCTACCTGTTCATTCAAGGCAGCCACAGCCTGATGATGCAATTGATCGTTACCCTGGTATCCAAAGCAGTTTTCTTGGTACACCGCTCGCCACACCTTGTTAGCATGAGAGCCGGCATACCCAGTGAATCGCTCAGGGTTGTCGACAAGCGACACGTAGACACCTGGGCCGTTAATCGACTCGTCCTCTGGATAGCAGTAGTTTACATCCAGAGACTGACTCAGAAACCGTTCTCGAATACACGATTCCGCTTCCCCATCTTGGACCTCGCCGCTTAAGGCATGAACAGAGTTTTGTTCCAGCTTGCCGAGGTACTGCGTCCGCCAAAACTCGGGCAATTCCGACTCGTCTGCGACCGGATCAACTGCACAAGCACGGTTACCGCACATACCGCCGTCATCAACAAACGGACAGTTCTCTTCCGACAGATCCACCTTGTAGTACCGGAAGTAGTCTGTTTTGACGAGCTCTTCGACAATTGGGCGGACAATGTGGTTGCATTCCTCTACTCCCTTGTAAGTAGCACCGCCCGCGTCGTCGATTTGGGTGGGCTTATCTTTAGTGAAATCAAGCGCATGTCCAGCCACTACGCTGGCGTACACTGCGGCCACCAAGCTGACCTTCATCTTTCACCGAAGTCCCTTTGGATGCAATCGCCCCCAACAGTCCAGATCCAAGCTTTTTTCAATCGACTCGCAATCCAGTCAATCTTTTTCAATATGTTGAACCGGTTCAGCCTTTGATTTGTCAGATTCTGCTAGCGAGCCTCGATTACAGATACTCTCTACGCCTTCCACCAGTCAGCAGATGGTCGCGATTTGCCGTCCTAATCGGTCGCAGTAGGCCCTTCAAATTGTTTAGATTCGCAGTGTTAGATTCTACCCCAACCCAATCCAACACTTGTCCTCTTTGCCACTGATGTGTAAGCTTTCGGTGTCTGACAGGGGCGATCTGCTACGGCTTCGAGCCGATGAAATTCGATCCGGCAGAATCGGCTAAATAGAAATACCGACGCGTCTGGGAGTCGAACTCGCGGTTGCAGATAAGGCCCAAACGACTGTTCGAATCGGCGAAGAGTCCCAGTTGTTCTTGGGTCAATTCCCAATTTCCACCTCGCCTTGTGAATCAAACGCCTTACCACTTGTCTGCCCTCGCCAGTGGCTCTCGCCAATGGCCTTCCCGTACCTATATACTTAAAAGTGGTCCCATTCCCCTAAGAATTAGCTTTCACACCACCTAGTCGTACGACTCCATCACCAGACTAGTGCGGCTGCCAGGGGTCTGATAGCAATGGGTGCTCAAGATTAATTGAGAAAGGGTGAGCAATGCGCCTGTGGCTGGAGAATGCCGCTCTGAGTGTGCGAGCCGGTGCGGATTCAGTGCGTGCCGTCTCAGTATGCTGTTTGTAGTCGTGGCTTTGGCTGTAATCTCATCCACCGAGGAGGGTATAGAGCCGTATCAGGGCTCGGTGCCCTAACCCTGATACGGAGGAATAATATTTTTTTTTTTTTTTTTTTTTCTG
>PPJJ03000100.1:0-47268 GCA_003705735.3 Blastobotrys peoriensis | reverse complement strand
ACTGTAGAATATGAATGCCAAGAATTTGCAGGGCCGTGGCTCAGACAATTGTGGGCTAGTGAGGAGCTCTAGACAATTGAGGTATTCTGGTGAAGTATTCTGGTAACGCAATTAGAGACCTGCAATTGGAGTAAACTAAATTAAATTGAATAACGCTCACTTCGAGCGCATGTATTGTTACAGATAAATATACTAGAGCATCCACCGATAGTTCGGGTTGGATGGCCCCTCTCCCATATCGGCGGTAGAAACGTCACGGAAACCCCAGTCCACTCCTTGGACGCGGTTCCGTCGCTTGTTGTCCCACCACATATACCCAGCCAGGACGGCGACAATGACAATTCCAAGACCGCCAAAGCCAGCAGTGATTCCTAGTGCCAATACGTACTTTGGTGCGTCCTTAGGCAAGAAAATGTTGGTAGAGATAAGACCGGCAGCATTGGCCAAAGGAACTCCCACTGCAGACAACACAGCTCGTCGGGTTTCACCAGGAGTGTTGTTGTTGTACCACGTAGCAAGAATGACCGAAGAGGCAGACCCTCCGGCAGTCATCAGGAAGCAGGTGAAGTACGCAACTCCAACAGAATTCTTCACATCAATTGCACTGAACACTGCAAAACCGATAATGCTAATAGCAAATGAGATGATAATGTACAGGTATCGGATTTGGGTCAAATCAGATGCAAAAGCCAGAATCAGCAGGCATACAGCACCAAAAATGTTGGGTGCAACGGTGTACAGATTGGTCTGGACAGTGCCCTTGCCGAGCTCCTGGATGATTTGAGGGAACCAATTGTTGATTGAATTCAAGGGCACCCCAACACAGATCGATGTGAGTAGCCATCCTAGGGTGACAGGATGAGCAAACACCTTGACGGCATCGCGAACAGACACGTCTTCACCGACAATTGCAGACGAATCTGTTTGGATTCGGTGGAATGCTAGTGCCTTTTCGTCGTCGTCGAAGAATTTGGCAGTCTGAGGGGATCGAGGGAGGTAAATGAACGCAGTGATCGAAGCTACCACAGTAGCGGCACCCTCCACAAGGAAAAGATACTGCCATCCATGAAGGCCACCATTGATTTGAAATACTCCAAAAGCCAACAGGCCCGAGAATGCATTGGCCATGTTAGCAGCAGCATAGAAGATCGCCAGTCGACGCGCCAGCTCGCTCCGTCGGTAAAAGGTGGACAAGTAGAAAATGATACCCGGGAAAAATGCCGATTCGCAAATTCCCAAAAACCATCGCACCGCCATGAGACCACCAAAGTTCACCACCGCAGCACAAATCAATGACAAGGATCCAAACCCAAACATGAGGATAGGAATCACATTTGCAGCGGTGAACTTCTTGATAACGAAGGTGATGGGGAAAGCAAAAAGCACGAAGGGAATATAGAAAATCGACAGTAACAAATTCCACTGGGCATCTTTCATTCCAAGATCCTTCTCGATGCCATCAGTTTTAGCGTTCGAGATATTGCCTTTGTCCAAAGCATTGAACAGATACATCACCGCAATAAATGGGAGGATGTGAATGTCCAGCTTCCGACATAACCGTCGCTCGGCCTTAGAATCATAGATTCGGGCATCTTCGGGTGCCTTTTCCACAAACTCATCTTGAGGCTTCGTTACACCGTGTTCAATCTCGTTAGGAACTGTCGTCACTTCGGATACTACCTTGGGAGTCTCCATAGTGCTGACTGAGAAGATTGGCGAAAACTTTGCTAGGATCAGACCATTCTTAAATGGTTCTCACAATCGCTGATGCTGCGCACTTCCCCGCAATCTTCACCCCTCGGTCTCACTTTCAAATCAGTTTTCATTTCCCCTCTTCTGACGACATGCAGGAAAACTTCTCCCGGCCAAGCGCACTGGCCCCCGCCGACCCCCGCCGGCGGGGGAGAACCGTCAATCGGGCCCGTTTTAGCGTCGTGCATAACTGTGAGACACTCGACTCGCTGGAAGTCGTGGGGACACCTATCATGGATGATTAGGCAAGCAGCTGCTCTGCTACCCTTAATTTGTCCTGCACTGAAAAAAGTTAGCATCTTCCGGTCATCCGCAGTCCCGTTTCAAGCCTCCACCCCAATTCTGCCCCGCTTGCGGCATCCACTACCCCGAATTCCAGACGCTTCAGGCTCCAACTGCCCCCTCCCGTGAACAAACCCCCTCAGTATCCCCCACTCCCCCTCAATCACTCCGGCCTCTACTTACTCATCCTCCATTTGCTCGGCTTCAATAGCTCCACCACCCCATGGAGCAGCAGATTGGCATCACATCGTCGAATGTTCCCCTTATCTGATAATACAGCTGATAATGGCGCTTCTGCCATCCATTGGCGCTGATGATTTCGGGTATCCGGCTCCAATTTCGAGATAACGTTTCGAAGCTGCCGTAGATACCCCCCCACGTCCGTCCAATTGGCCATTGGCTGGGTCATTGCGTTGCGGACCAATCGGTCGCTCAGTCCCAAGAAGTACTGGAACGTCCACACGGTGACAGTAGCCAGAAAAAGGCAGTGCGACCGGTGGAATGCCGTCTCAGTGGCCACATCGTACTTGTTATCGCCAAACAAGAACATCTCAATCATATCCAATGCGTGAGATACCGCGTAGATGGCGCGCGGTGAAAAGATCGAGTCCGCGACAATGTGGGCCTGGGACTCCAACGACCGGTCAGAGAACTTTTCAGGCCCGTCAGCGACCCTTCCAGCCATGAGTACCATAAACTGCTGACAGTCCTGGACGTTGATATTGAGCACAATGTGTGCGAGTTCGTACGTGGTCAAACACCCTAGGACATAGGGGTGATGAAGTGACAATTTGCCAGTGTTGACAAAGATTGCCTGGTAATGCTTGAGCCAGCCATAGTATGACTCAGACACTGATTGTACCCATCGCGTGGTGCCTGAGGGCGATGCAATTCCAGGAAGGTGCTCTGCCTCAGCCACAGTGTCGGGTAGAATTGTCTCTCGCAGTCGCATATGCCAGCCTACTGAAACGATACCGTGGAGGATAATCATCATACTCCAAGGCGACAGTGCCGGGGGCGGGCGCCCCGAATCAAACCGCAGAAACGAGCCAATTGTAGTAGTACAGTGAGGAGGTGGCCGCGACTCGTCTCGCAATCGGCGCCAAGTTTTTGCGTCGGCCGCCTCCCAAATTGCCTCATCGCACGGTAATCGGAACCGCAGGTCAGACACAAACATGGAAGGCGGCTGGTTAAACAGCAGAGTGTGTTGAATGTCGACGACAAATGCAAAGAATGCGACCCGTTTCCGCGATTCGTGGTCAATAAACCGCTCCCATTCCAAGTCCTCCTCCGTTTTTTCACCACCGGCAGCGGGGGTAGTCGACCGCCAGCTCTCAGCATCGACTCTGCCCGTAGTTGAGCGACGCATTGAGCTGATGAGCACGTCGTGAAACCGCGTCGCCATGTCGTGCTGCTCTTGGGTGGAACACATCTTCTCAAAGATCTCTGAGAGTAGTAGCGTTTGGAAAATCCATAGTGCAGTGGGAGTGCCGAACTCTGGCTGACTGTATACCTTGTAGCGCAGATTTTTGTGGATATCAATAGCGAGCATGATAGCGTCATCATCGCGACACAGGTACATTGAAATGGTTAGAATTGACGCCAGCAAGTACGGGGGACAGTCGTTAATCGAGAATGATGGGCGATGCAGAATTGGCCATCGCATATGCAGAGTCCAGTAGATATCGACCGCGTAAGAAACGAACGATGGCCGAATGAACTTTGCTACCAGCTCGGACTCTGGCAGCTCCAGAGCAGCTTTTACCCGGTCACAGGTCGACTGACTGCAGGGAAACTGGCCCTCAGGAGCGGACACAGTCATGAGATGGTCCTCAATATCGACCGTGGGGGGCTCGTAAATACCCGGAAAGCCGCTGACAGTGGGTCTCGGCTGGTTAGGGGATTCATGGGCAGGGACATCTGGGCGTATCTCCACTGGAGTTGTGCCCTGAAACAGCCAGTTCATAAAGTCTTCGTTTAGCAGCTGAGACACCAGTGGGTTTGAATTACCCAGAATTGCTTCTGGGCTGCCAGTGTTATCGCTGAAAGTTGGGCTCTCGTAGTTGAAGGGCCGGTTAGTTTGTTCCAGGGGCATCACAGGCAGCATTTCTCCAAGCACACTGAATTCCCCGACCTGTGGCACCACCGAGCTGGCGGCCCCGTTTACAACAGCAGGGGTGCCAGCAGGGCGAGTGCCATTATGGCCATTATGGCCGTTAGTACTGGTGGCACTTACGCTGCCTCTGGTACTCCCGTTTTCACTGCCGTTGGCATTGCTGGCGTTGTTGGTGCTCGGGGCCTTGGAGCCGTCAAAAAATAGGCGGTCTCCGAGAGTAGCCGCTGGTTGGTCAGGCCCTAAAACCCTTGAGATGTCCATGAATGCATGGGTGTCCGACACTTTCAACTCTGGGTCAGCTTTGACTACGGGGATCGTAGGCGGCGGCACGGTCGTCGGGGCGGTGGAATCAGCAGGAGGCGGCAATTGCACTTCGCTCGACCGCCGGGGCTTATCACCGTCATGCTGCCGCCGAATATGTCTCATCATGATATCCTTTCGAGTGAAATTTCGCTGACAGTGGTCGCACTGGAATGAGACTGTCTTATCATGAATGACCTTGTGCCGCTTCAAATGCTCGAGCCGAGCAAACGAAGCTGAGCACCCGTCTTGGTCACATGTGTATCTTGGCTGACCGGGTCTATACGACCTGTCTTTTTTCCTGGGCCTCTCCTTTGAGATTGCGGACATTTTTGCGTATAGTGGGCGAGATTAGGGAGCAGCAGCGGAAATTGGGCCCGAAGAAGCGGACCTAATCAGCTAGCGCAGAGCCTGGAAGTCGGCTCGTTGACTTCAAGAGAGTACTGGGTTCGACCCTGCAAATCTGGAAAGCAGCTCGGAGCCGAAATTACCGAACAATAGCGTCGTCGCACTTCTTCGCCAGCAAGATCTCAGTTTCAGATCAACCCCGGAATTTAAGACCGTCTAATTTTGCCGGCGGAATTGGGCGTGGGCCGGGACCAAATTCACGTGCCACACACGTGCACTGCACGTGCATCCCCACTTTCTCCACCCCTATAAAAGACGAAAGAAAAGAGACACCCGCAAAATCCATTACGTACGCCAGCCGGTCTCAGCCGCGCACAGCTGGCCCTGAAACCCCCTCCCCCCAAGAATGACCTGCATATTCCCTGCTGTGCCGCTTCACCTTTGTCTTCGGTGCGTCCCACCCACTACTGTTTGCGCGCCTCTCGCAGGCGCTGATAACTGCATCCGGCACCGCCCAAACGTTCTAGAACGCAACATCTGCACATGGCAACTGAACGAAACCGCACTGACTGCACTGACAGCCCTTTTACTCCCCTCCACTCTCCTGCCTCCTTGCTTGCTAGTCAGTTGGCAATGGCGATCAATTTATGTCCGCGTTACCCCATAATATTTTCCCCATATTGACATTATGACGTCCCATCTGCCTATTGTTTGCTCGTATCCCTGCTTCTTTATCTCTAAATTTTATTCATATTCATGCTTATCTTTGTACTTGTACTTTGCCATACTGATATCGCTGCACAGCGAGAGCCAGTTTAGATCAATATCCACCTCCTTCAAGCGCACTGTCGCACTATTCCAGAATTCGTCCTGGTACTAGATTGTTTTGAGTGCTCATCACCGCCTCATCTCTTCTCCGGCCTCGGTGCGCCGTACATTTTTTCAACCAGATCAGAGCCACTGCAAACCACCACGATTTCACCGTCTGTACTAGGGAATGCATGCGAATAGAGCCCGATGGCAGTGCCAACCGAAAGAACCGACGTGGTGACTCGGACTCCGAGCGCTGGGGTCGGATTGGAGAAGTCCACTCACGAGCCGGAGCAACCGGGCCCAGGGCTGGGATCTGGCGCTGGGGAGAGGTATCCGGGGATAGGCTGGGCGTCGAGTGTCCGACGACGATCCAGCACTAGCTCGCGGCATCGATGGAATATTGACGTGGCCAAACACTTTCTGCGCCGCGACTCGTTTGCACCGGTGCTCTCGTCTCGTCTAGACAAGGACCCGGGCCAGACTGGGTTTGTAGAGGCCTACATCCTGTCCAACTGGATGCCAATCTTCGCCGCGTCATTAGGACCTATCTCCAATCTCAACTCAATTATCGCGCTGGTGGGACACTGGCGGATCGACAAATTGACTGACGACTCCCCAGGCGATTTTCACTGGGTGCTGAGCCTAAACGCACTGTCGCTGTTTTTTGGGTGTTCCGCAAACATTGCGCTGCTGCTCAATTTCTCCGGTCGAGTCCGGTACACTACTGCTCAAGTCCTGTCAATTGGGGGGTGGTTCATTGCATCGACACTGCTGACGGCATTGCTAATTGCTACCCGGTTTGTGTATTTTCATCCTACCTCGATCTATTCCCGATCCTCCGGATACTGGAACGCGGTAGTCACTTGCATTTTATACGCACTGTCGGCGTCTATGCTGGTGTGCAATGTGCTCGGGTACGTAGCAGGAAAGTACGGGGCAAGTTTCAATCTCACGAAGAACCAGCGCTCCATTATGGTCCAGAATGTCATTTTGATTGTGTGGATCGGTGCTGGCGGCGGAGTGTTTTCGCATCTCATTGACATCAATTATGCCGATGGTATATACTACTGTGTTGTCACAATCTTGACAATCGGCCTCGGCGATATTGTCGGGAAAACGAATCTCACGCGCGCCCTGTGTTTACCGTATGCATTTATCGGCGTCCTCATGCTCGGTTTGATTGTGGCTACCATTCGGTCCATTGTGCTGGAAGCGGGCGGGGAAACGCTACTTCTTCACCGAACCGAGCGGTCTCGAGAACGGTACTACGAATCACTGATCCAGGACGAGCTGGCAGGACAATTAGACACCCACGGGTTTGAAGAGATGCGACTACTATGGAAGAGGTCTCGAGCCCGATCGCAATTGAGTTCTGTGCTCTACTCTGTCTTTATGTTTACAGTTTTCCTAATGCTGGGCGCGATGGTGTTTTTCTTTTGTGAGCCGTCGTGGTCGTATTTTGATGCAATTTACTTTTGTTGTCTCTGTCTACTGACTATTGGCTACGGAGACTTCGTCCCAAGCTCCGATGCGGGACGATGCTTCTTTGTGGTGTGGGCTATCGGGGCAGTGCCGCTCATGACCATTCTGATTTCAAACCTTGGCGACACCTTGTTCAGCTCGCTACTTCAAGGCAATAACATTCTCGGAGACCTGACATTGCTGCGGTCCAAAGACCGTGGAGGGACTTCAGACGGCGAGATATCCGACATCTCGACCGAACTGGGCATTCGGAATCGAAAGCTGTCGGAGACGCTACAAGCCGAGTCACCAATTGAGCGGGCGGTCAGCCTGTGTGCAGCAGTCCGCACAAGTCTCGAAATGCTGCTAGACTCTCCCGAGCAACTGTACGAGTACGCCGAATGGACCGACATGCTGCGGCAGACTCAGCCGCCATGGCTAGAACGCCATTTTGAGGGGCAGAATGACATCCGGTACTTTTGGCTGTCGGAGACGTCCCCGCTGCGGTTCCCTGTTGTAGAGCCCCAACTGTTCTTGGAGCATTATTTGGGGGCGTTGGAACGGGAGCTCAAGCAAATCAGCGCCGGCCAGGCGGGACAGCCCAACGTGCCCGACAGACCCGGGCCCAACGATAGTGGGGGTCCGAATCACGGTGACGGTACCACTGCCAAAGCCGCCGCCGCGATAGTATAATCATAAGCCTAGAACAAGTTTAGACAAGGCGACCCGAATGTTGGGGAAGCAACTGAAAGCGGCAATTCACCTCGAAACCGGAATCCGTCTAAAGGGCCCTCTGCCATCCCACTTGTATATGGCCCGTTTCACTAGGCGACCAGTTTGAATCAACCCCTCAAGTCTCAGGACCTGAGGTAGGTCTCAGTCATTCCTGCCTCTAGCGGCGTTCAACTGCGGTTGCCCTCCTGACCCAATTGACATTGTCTGAGTCGGTCGGCATGTCCGCCACGGCGAACTAGCCTAGCTAGGGTGAGGCCGCCAGGCCCAAAACATAGACCTGCTACTGACTATTACGGTCGCGCTGGTTGGCCGTTGGCAGGATGTGCGAGCGCAGATGGACGTGCAGAACCCGTTACAGTCGTACGCCTCGTCAAGTTTGGCTAAGCTGGACCGGATGATACCTAGGCAACCGCACTGTCTCCTGCAGGATGCATACGGTATGGCGGTTTCATTACTCGGAACGACGTAACGGACACGAGGGACCGTACCGCCGGCCCCAACGCCAGCACCCGAGCCACAGAGCAGTTGCCATAGTGGTTGCCACCGTGGTTGCCACAGTGGCCGGGCTACCGTTACTGATATCCAAGACGACGGTAAGAACGCCGGTGGGATGGCCTGGTGACGGAAATGGTGGAGTTGCTCCTTCACCACCTGGGTGAGACAAGTGTCAAATCATGACCCTACATCCAGACACAGAGACACAGGGGCAGATAAGGCCGCCGGGTCATAGAATTTAGGTTGTATTATTACTATGCTTCAACTGTAAACATTGTCGGCACTGAGCACCCCTCGATATTGGCCTTCCATATTGCCCTGCCATATCGCCCTTCCATGTTTGCCCTTGTCCCCGCCCCTGTGACGGATTAATTAATGACCTGACTGCGTCCTTCTCAAAGGTGAAACAATGACGACACCGGTCGCACCTCGGTTGGCCAGGCCGGATGTAAGCGTATTCGGGATCCAGTACTGCATCGATACCGCATCTATGGATTGGACTGAGCGCTGGCCGGCATTTGCAGCTGCGCCTGGCATCGGGCATCTGTTGGTCGATGCTTGGTTTCCTGTTGCAGTGGAAGTTTCGGCGGGCTGCCGACGCCGGAGGTCTGAGGTCTGCCTAGACCCAGAGCCGGCCGGCCTAAAAGGGGTAATGAAGCAGGACCTGCGAACCAGTGTCGGGAAACGGAGGATTCGGACATTCTGATGACGCTGTATGTTTGGGTTTTGAATCAGCTGGCTGCACTGGTATACATGACGGCCGAGCCTTAAATAGCTCCACCAGTCCACAGTGCCACCAGTGCCACTAGTTAGAGCACAAGTCACAGCACCGCTCCGGGAAGGCACAAAGTATACCCACGACTGACCACTGAAGCGGTCAAGGATTCCCAACGTTTATATTAGACCTACGATCTGAGCTGTGAGATTACGAAATTAGACCGATAGGAGACGGGATCGCGGCGAATCAAACCAAAGTGACAATAGTTGTCACACGACCACGCAACTAGTGCCGGTACATCTTGCTGGTGCATCTTGCTGGTGCATCTTGCTGGTGCATCTTCTAGGTACCTTGCTGCGCACCTTGCTGGCGAGGTTCTCATCTCGCGGTGCGTCTGGCGGCCAGATCCTCCTGGATCGCTATAGATCAACGATCTACAGGTTCGAGCTGAGGCCTGCAGTAGCTGCAGTGGTATACGGAGCAGAGCAAGGCAGGGCAGGGCAGAGCTGTGCCAGGACTGTGCTAGAACTGTGCTAGAACTGTGCCACCAGGCTATACAATCACTACCCACCCTGCTGTGCCACTAGAGATATACTAGCGGCTGCTCTCAGAGCTTATCTGCTGAACTTTATCTCATCTTGCTCCCTTGACTCCTGGGTGGGTAGCTTACAGACCTGCACTCTATTATTATTAGGTGTGTGAGTGAGTTTGTGGTGGGGACCGGTGATCTGTGGATTGCGTCGACCCCTGGCGCGGATTTTTTTCTGCTGACTCACCAGCCTCATACTGTCCAGCGATTGCTGACACTGACTCCTGGGCATTGCTGACAAGCGCGCTCCGCTTGGCTTACTCAGCCCCGTGGTGCTGCTGATTCATGTCGACCCTACCTTACCCAGTAGGGCCGCAGGCCCTGGCCCAGCCACTGCAATTTGCAAGTCCGCCTTTGCGGGCTAAAGTTGCTCCTTATTCTCGGTCTGCCAACAACTCTGCTCATAACACCCCGCCAGTATCGCCGTTTTCGCAACCACAGTCTTCTGAACGGACCAGTCTACGACGGTTCTGGAGATCAAGTGGCCGTTCGAATCATCGGTCTCACTCCGCTGACCCAACCCAGCATCGGCCGGCGCGAGCAGCACCACCACCAGCAACAGCGCCACTTCGAGCAAACTCTGGCTCCTTTTCAAGGCGGTCTCGCGCGTCCTCTTCGCCTCGTTCGGTCACAGTTTTTACTCACCCGGACATGATTGACTCCGCTTCGACAGTGTCGTACGACGGGTCCGAATACAATTACAGGGAACGGGATAGGGACAGGGACAGGAACCCTGGAAAAGCGGCTGCCGCGACAGTGGCGTATAACTATGGACCCCCCAGTGAAGACGACCCGCCTGATCGCAGTGAGCTTGAACGGGAGGCATTAATCGCTGCGCAGGCGAGTCGATATGCCGTCAACCCCTATGAGACTGCTGACCAGGCTGCACGACGACGTCGAACTACCACGGGCCCCGGTGGCGGTGCCACAGTGGCCACTGCTAACAGCGCAGCAGGTGGTCTTACCAATAACGGCAAGACCCCTTACGAAAATTACATGTCGCAGTTTCACCGCGAGCGAGGGTCAACCGACTCTGCTGCCCTTGCGGCTCTCGCAGGAGGGAACTCCACCAATTATGGCCGGCAACCCCAGCAGCAGCAACAGACCACAAGACCGGCCCCTATCAATAGCCAACCACAGGGCCCCTCTCAATCACTACCTATACAACCGCATCACCATCACTCCTCTTCCCCTCAGGCCCAACCTGCGGCGACCGCCGTGCCGCCTGGCCAGCAGCAGCAGCCCACCCAGGATGGCCGGCGGACCCCTGCGGGGGCCAGCCCGGCATTTTTTGTGCGAACTAAGCATCGGCGATCAGACGACGGAGGAGGCGACTTTGTGCGTCGAATCATGGACCAATCGGATATGCAGAAGGGGGCCCCGAGTACCCAAAGCCCGAGACTGCGTCCTGTCGGCGATACTGGTTCCGTCACGGGGACTCCTGGGCAATCGCACGCAAAGGCTTTTGCCCAATCCTATGCGACCGGAGCTGATAGCGTTGCGAGTACAAAAAGGGGGGCCATGGCCATCCCAGATCCAGGAGACCCAACAGCAAGTGCTATTCCTGATAACGCTTCCGATATGAATTCAATTGTGACTATGAGTGATGTCCACCAACCCCGTACTTTCATGCAGTACATGAAGGACTGGTACTCTGACCGCCAGGACCGCCGCTATGCCAGGGCCGAAGCAATGTCTTCGATGGCCCCTAACGGCGCGCCTTCAATGGTAACGGGCGTCCCCCCTAGTGGCATGCCTTATTCTCGTCGCCGACGATACCGTGGAGGATACAATCGGTCAATGGCCCCTGGCTATGGCATGAGACGAGGAGGTGGAGGATACTGGCCCTACTCTTGGGGCTCTGGCTGGGGCAATTGGGGTGGATGGGGGTCAGGCTGGGGTGGCCGGGGATTGAATGGATGGGGGTCAGGCTGGAACCGGTTTGGATGGGGGTATGGAATGATCCCAATTCACAAGATTCCTACCTACATGATCTACAACCTTGCTAATTCTTTCCCCATGCTGTTCTTTTTACGCATGCCCCTGGATTACTTCAGCTACACCCAATATCGGTTCTTTATCGATGTTGTTGCATGGGTCGAGCTGTTTGGACTGCTGATTACTGGCTACGTTGCTGTGGGCTTTTTGGAAATCATTCTTTCGGTCATCAAGGCCATCTGTTCTCCTGCTATTTTTGTTATCTCGCTCATATTTGGCCGAGGTCGAGACCGATAATGCATGCATATACTATTATTTATCACATATAACGAGGTAACGGGTTCTGACGATTACGCATACTGCTACTACTACACTAACCTCCACCCACGTACTGCCCCCCTGACTAGTTCTGAGGAGTTGCTATCGCCCAAGTGGTCACACGAACACCTAGACTGGCGTACGCTAGCAGCTCGGCCACAGGTAGCACCGCCTTTGCTGGCTCCATTTTGGGTCGGCTCGCTGTGACCTTCCCTCAGCGTAAATCTGTTGATCAACCGTTATTTTTTTATCCGGCTGACGTCACCATGCAAGACATTCTGCAGGGGTGTCACGAGCTAGAGTGCACAAAGTTTCACCTTAGATCCCGTTTGCCTATCGCGCTCAACTGCTATATTATTGGACTACGGCGATATCCGAGTACTGCCAGCTCCAGCTCCGTCCGGGATTTGGTCAGAGGGACCCGATTTCCAGGGATCCACGCGTGGACATGGGGGGCTTGGCGGCCCGACGACTGTAGCCGCCGATAGCCACCTATTGGCAAAATGGCGCGGACGAGATTGGCCCAGGTGGGCTCCAATTATTGAACGGCAGACTGGTAGCTTCTGATTAGCTCGGAAGCTATCTCCGTCACGGACCCTCCAAAGTTGACCCGAGGTAGCTTGGTGACATTGCTGCCCGCCCACACTGACATGTACTGAGCGTTCCCAACCTTTGCACTGGCTGCCCGCAGAGGCTGTGTCAGCCGATTCAACACCGGGTAAGGAGGGGTTGCAGCACCCTCAGTCTTGGTGATGAAGTCGTTGATCACTGCGCGGGCGTAGCGGCCAGTGAACTGTTTAGTGAACGCAGTCCCCGTCGCATTCTCTAGTGCCTTGATCTGGGCCCCCGGTACCTTTGCTTCTATCGCCGGAATGAAAGCCGTCCCAACCTGGACCCCCGCTGCTCCAGACCCCAATGCACGATCGATTCCCCGGCCGTCGTAGATCCCTCCTGAGGCAATCACCGGCACGCTTGAGGGGATGGCCTGGACTATGGACTTGACCAGGTCGTGGACTGGAGTGCCGGGAATGCCGTCATCGAGCCATCCACCACGGTGGCCCCCAGCCTCGGTCCCTTGCGCCACCACCGCATCGGCTCCTGCGTTTGCCCACGCCGTGGCTTCTGCAACGTTAGTGGCAGTCCCCACCACGATCGTTCCATGACTCTTTAGCCGGCCAATCTGTTCCGGAGTCAGGATTCCAAATGCAAATGACGCAACCGGAACCCGCTCAGACACTAGCAGGTCAAACTGAGCCTCGAAATCTGGGGCATATGGCGGTTGAATGTGGGGCAGCTCCAGCCCTTGCTGCGTATAGATGTCCTTTAACCACGCCGTTTCACTCTCTGTCAGCTTGTACTCAGCGGCGTCGGCAGCGTAGTATCTTGATTCGAGAACGAACAAGTTGATGTTGTAGGGTAAGTCTCCACAGAGAGACTTGATTTCAGCAATGTCCGCCTTCAATTGCTCCGGAGACAGCATCCCTCCACCATGCGACCCTAAGATGCCTGCTTTGGACGCGGCGGCAGCAAACGCTGGCTTTGATACTCCAGCCATCGGAGCTTGGATCACTGGGGCCTTCAGTCTGGCTAATAGTCTTAACATGGAAGCAATTATACGAGACGCGGTACAGTGTCTGTTAGAAGTTCTGTTAGAAGTATGACAAAAACGACGGTTGCGACTTCCCCGCACTCGTCCGGTTCGGACGAGTGCGGCTAGGATTTCTGGGCGAGCAGGTAAGGATAAGATAAGGCTCTGTCTCACTTGACACCAATCCCATCAGGTTTCGAGCACTAACACTGTCAGAAAGAATTGTAGAAGGAATTGTAGAAGGACCTGCAGGAGCAATTTTCACGCTAAATTACAAGGTATTTCCGTTGCTGTATCATAAATAGGCCGCTATCACTGAGTATTACATTAGTCAGATGCTAGCGACATTGGGGATGAAAGAGTGTTGTTCATTCGTGCCCTACGCTGAGCCAGCCGTCGTTTCGAGGCGTTCTCTCGTTCAACATCTCCCAGGACCGACCCATCCGAGCTCGAGAATGACATGCGCGAGGTGTTGCCGATTTCGGCTAGCGGCTGGTAGGACAGGTCCTTCATAGGAGAGAATATGCTCTTTGGGGACTGTCTAGTAGGTGCAATGGACCCGCTTGACAGAGAAATGAGGTTCTCGGACTGATACGGCCGACGAACATTTTCAAGGTACGAGTTTGCGAGCCCAGAGCTGGCCGAGGCTCTGCTTGGGACGCCAGTAGGAATCCTGGTGGGGCCCCGGGCACTGCCAGGGCGGGCAAACTCTCGGGGTCCACGCTCGGAGGAGGACCCCTTGCCCTGGGCTCTGGCTTGATCCAATTCGCGCTGCAATTGAGCAATCTGATCTTCGGAATCGGCTACTTTCCGCCGGAGGTCCGCTACTTCATGGTCAGCGCTGGTAAGTTGGTCCTGGTGCTGACGCTTGACCTTCTCTATTTCGTCACTTCGCTTTTCCAGCGCTCCCCGCAACAATGACACATGGCTATCGAGATCTGACCGCTGTACTGAGAGCTGACGATTAAGCTTGGAAATCTGCTCGCGCTGGTCGGCTCGTTCGCGCTCCGCCTTCTTTAACTGTCTCTCGAGATCGAATCTCTGATTGTCCTGAGCCATTTTTTGGTCCCGCAATTCCTGCTGGTGGTAGTGCTCAGCTTCTGTCAGTTGCTGCCGTAGCTTGATCACCTCCCCGTCAGATTTCGTTGTAGCAGCCGGGCTGTTGGCGATACCTTTCGACTTGGTAGCAGCCTGCAGCTGTGACTTGAGGCTCTTGATTTCGGCGTTGCTTGCCTTTAGTCTTGATTCATAATCAGCGTGAACTTCTTCAGCGCTCTGCAGCCGTAACCGGAGCTTCTCTGCCTCCTTACCGCCCTTGGCCCGTTTAAGAGCCTTGATTTCATTCTCCAAATGCTCGTTTTCAACAATCAGCGCTTGAAAGTCCTTCTTTGCTGCCTGCAGCTCGGTCCTGAGCTCATTAGATTCGGAGTCGCTTGGTGCGTCCGATTGTTGCCTTGCCCCAGACTTGAGGAACGTAACGACGTCATTCAACCGCTCGATTTCTTGGTCCTTGGTCCTCACGTCCTGGTTTCGCTCCTCCAGCGTGGTTTTCGCCGCTGCCAACTCATCAGTTGTCAACTGGAGCCTTTCCCCCAATGCGCGCACGCGGCCGTCTGAATCTTTGGAAGCCATATTTTTGTCGAGATTGTCTACTCGTCTCTGGTACTCCTCGAGGTCCTTGGTATGAAGCTCGATAGTCTCAGCCAGTCGAAATTCCATGTCAGAGGCCTCTCGGTCACGCTTCTTTGCAAAATCCATTGCATGCTCGATCTCTTCCCGTAGCTCGGCAATCAGCTTCTCGTTCGCCCCATCTTTGGCAGGACTCCGACGGTTGGGGTTTGAGGAGAGGTGAAGACGAGTTTCTAGCTTGCGATTGTTCGCCTCTAGAGTTGCTAGCATCTCTATAATTTTATCGTGGAGGTCAGATGGCGATTCGTACCCATCCTGGGCTGTGGTTTGGTTAGTAGGGTTTTCAGTCGTGTCGTCTTCATAGTCATAGTGAGGAACCCGCGGAGTCCAAGGGCTGGGGAATTTGCCGGGAAAATTTTGCGGCAGCCCACTGCGGATTCGGTCGGCCCTATCCTTCCTTCTTTGCTGCTGTTGTTGGCTCTGCTGGCGTCCAGATATTGATGGAGAGGACAGTGAAAGGTCCTCTAAAGAAGGCTCCAACAACGCGTTGGCCGCAAATGATACATTTTTGGCCGCTGCAAACGTTCCGGGAGTCTTTAGAATCCCATTCACGTTAACTTTTCCAGCAGGGGTACTTAGGCTGTCTGTTCGAATATCAATTGATGGCCTTGATACCTTCCTGGCACTCTGTTCAATCTCCTTATTGATCCGGGAAAACACCTGATCGTTCTGGGATCGAATCTGGGGAGTCCCAAAGATCAAAGTCGGGATGGCCCTCAGTGCCCATCCAACAGGTCCGGGTGTCTGCGGCACCGGCTGCGAGTACTTGTTTGCAGGCTCTTTTGGACCAGCCATTCTAAGACTATTTTGCGACTTGGGGAATCAGAAATGTCGCGTCTCGCGTCTTCAGCAAAATGTCGCGTTTCTATAGCAACATGGTTCCGCCGTGCGCGGCGTGCACAATTCGCCTGATCTGAGACACGCTAACAGTGCGTCGCCGAAGAGATCAGGAGGTGTAGACAAGCGCAGTGATCTGAATCCACAATATTTAAACGATTGACTCAATTGAACTCGGGCTAATGGAAAATATCCTACTTGTATTTCGCCATCTGAGCCTCGTCCAATTTTCGACGAGTAGGCTCAAAATAGGGCATTCCGAGAATTTTGAAAATCCGCTGTTCACTCTCGGATTCCACCAATTCAAGCTTGGCATTCTTTGGTCGCTGACCCACTAGGAGCCCAGAATACTGGTCTGCAAATATCCCCCTCTGGTTCAGCCGGCACCCCTTCTTCGCTGTGCCAAGGCCCTTACCCCGCGATTGAGCACGTCATTGCCAGTGTAATAGATCAATGCTGCCCCGCGTTCGGTCCACGGCACGAGCAAGATATCCATTCGTCTCCACAATTGGTCACTATCAAGAGCAGTCGCCCCCAGCCATTGATCGGCATCTTGCTTGCCACTAGAGAGCGATTTCCAAGTCGCTTGGCACGGAAAATTAACTCGACATAGAGGAAAGGCTTTTATTTGTCCATCTGTTTTTCCGTAGCTGTTGGTAAGTTACCCCACACTCTGCATCAGCTCGCCTGTAGGGTGTGAGACACCAGATGCATGGAACGCAGAAGCCGTTACAAATGTCTGGCATCGACACACGCTCCGATTACCCAATGTTGCGGTCGGTAGGAGCGCGATAAGGCACTTTGAGAATATCGAAAATTCGCTCCTCACTCACGGCTTCAATAAGGTCTAAATGCGATTCCTTCGGGCGCTGAGCGGCAGGGACATCTGCAAACTTGTCCAGAAACATACCATGCTGGTTCAACCTGTAGCCGTTTTTGGCGGCGATTAACCGAATGCTTCGATTAAACAAGTCATTTCCAGTGTAGTAGATGAGTGCTGCCCCGCGTTCGAGCCATGGAACCAGCAAAATGTCCATTCGTCGCCAAGTAGGGTCATTCTCAATCACGGTGGCTCCGTACCACCGGTGAGTGTCATCCTTGCTCCCTGAGAGCGTGGCCACTAACGTACCGTCGCTCTCCAGGCGCCTGAGTGCCTCAGTCAGTACGGGATTCAAGTCTTCCAAAGTTGCATCTTTCTTGGTGAAAATGAGATCAATGTCTCCAGATTTTTTGGCCCCTCGGCGGTACGAGCCCATGCAGTGGACCTCGACGTCGGCGTCGATTTCGGCCACCGTCTGTTTGACATGAAGGTAGTGCTTCTCCACGAGTTCTCGAGGAATGAGTTCGTTGAAGTCGTCATAGTGGTCTAACCCAACCTGCTGAGCGGCCGTCAAATCATTGCGGGCTCTGACGCCCTCCAAGCTTCTTACGCCTTCGTCATACCATTTCTGAGCAGTCTTGGTACCGACGCCATGGATTTTCCGTAACAGCATTGTTACCTTGGTCTTTTCATCAATCTGTGCATCCTCCAGTCGCTGGAGACGGCCAGTAGTTACGATTTCTTCGAGCTTTTTGGACAGTTTTTCACCAAATCCCGGTAGCCTCCTTGCTTCAGTCGCAGTGAGGATCTGCTTTGGTTGCTTTTTGAGCGTTGAGATGGCTTTACGGTACGCCTGGGCTCGGTAGTCTTCACCTGATTCCTGGTGGTGCTTCTGCATGAGCGTAAACAGGTGAATCACCTTGTCATTACCATGAAACTGCTCGGCCGGCTCGCCCTTGTCGTTAGTGTCTAATAAAGTCCTCCACCAGTCGCCTTTGAGAGATTTGGAACTCCGGTACCGCTTGTGGTTGTCTTCGTCGACCTCCTCGAGATCAGACAACAGGCCCGCCGCCTCATCATGCAGCTTCGATGCCTTGACGGCGGCATCAAACTCTGAATCCTCCTCAACCCGACGGATCTTAGATTGGGGTGCCTCTTGACCAGGAGACACGACCGGGTCTGTCGTTGGTGGTTGGTCTTTATTAGCTGCTCTCTTCTTATCCTTTCCACTGCTGGACTTGTCGTGGTGGTTCTCGTTGTTGGCATCGCCTGTCTTTTCCTTTACTTCGCGACCCCGTTTCCGCCTATCCATGTACTGGTAATCGTCGATATCTAGCAGCTTCTGTCTCTCAATTGAGTCTGATGCCCATGCTGATTCCAAAATCACCGTATCCTTGGGGACCATCTCCTTCTCCATTTCGGCCCGCACTGTCTTTTTGGCCGTCTTCTCAGTTACAAGAGTATGAGTAGTAGTCTCCACTACATTGATTCCTTTGTGATTCACAATTGTCGCTCCGTGAAGTTCAAACGGGAGCATCTTGGTCGCCGCCAATTGAGTCTTGAACGGCACCAGAAAGAACCGCAGTCCCTTGAACAGTTGCGGCATCGTATCTTCTGGCTTAGGCCCACGCCTTTTGCTTTTACCTTTGGCTGCTACGGTCCCACTGTCCGCTTTGGGTCGTTTAAGTGGCGGCATTGATCACTATGAGCCGTCACAAGTCGCCGCCTTTACCCTTTATACCTCCCCCAGTCTGGGGCAGTCGTCGCTTCCTAGATTGCTCTTGGTAAGACTCGCGGCTGCATGTCGACAAAAGCAGGTCGATCCGGGCCGTTGGTAGATGGTGCGACATCGGGAGAAAGACGGTTCAGGAGAATAGGCTTCAGGCAGTTGGTATCGGCTGTGATATGTATGCTGATTATACTTCTAAGTTTATTAGCACTAGATTTTGGATTTGTTCGTTCGTAGAAACGCCAGGGGTGGGATCTGAATCCTATTGAAAGTGAGGGGTATTTACGGCAGCTAAATAGCAGCTACATGATTTATCGAATTCAAGAATCTGATAGCGAAACATAAGTCAAGGCAGTACTGGAAACCGTGCTCCTGCTCTTAATTGTCCCTTGGTTTTCGTAGCCTCGAATTGCATGCTTGCTATGCCCGAATTTTTCTCTTCTGCTTTCTCTCTCAATTATCCTTTCAGAATGCTCACATTATTGTCGTTTCATGATGCGAGTTCCCAGTTCCATAATAAATAAACAGATCCAACTTGCAACTCCATATAAACAATTACAATTTCATCTGGAGAATCCCTCCTGCTCTCAATACACTATCGCTTCGCTTGACTCAATTGCCGACTCCAATTGCTAGAATGAAATGGCGCTCGACTGCTAATTCAGTTCTCTTTCAAGATATCACTACAGGGACTGTTGAAGCTTCAAACCCCGAACCTGAACCTGAACCACAACCAGAACGTGACGCAGATCCAGACACTAGACCAGAAGGAAAGATTCAATCCGAATTGGACCCAGGTCAAGAAAACGCATGGAAGAAACTATTTGACAAGGCCAGGGCTAAAGGCCACCAATTCAAACGTTCACTCAAGAATGGGTCTGTGCCGATTGAGTGCTCTCTTTCAGATGCTTCAGACGAAGGCAGCTTGAAGTCATTTGGCCAAGATGATTCTGAACTGCAATCACTAGCTGAGACGTGTGTAGAGCCCGGATACGAGACTCCGGATCCAGAAATTCCTGAGATCCAAGCGCTTCAGCTACTGCCCCATGTCAAGAAAGGCAGCTCAATGGATGACGCTGACGGGAACGGCATCGACGTCGAAGACTACCAAATCGTCCAACATGATGCCCTTTCAGAGCCCAAATGGAATCGAGTGCTGGAATTGCTACGACATGAGCGAATGATCACGTCCACCAACCCCGAATTGCACGAATTTGTTGCCAGATATCCTCATCTCAAGGTGTCACAGAAGCTCAAGTCATCCTCTGAATCGCAAATTGAGGGGTCAAAGGCCGATGATCCTCCAGTGGTGCCTGATGACTGCGTCAAGTGGGAGCGCGAGCGCTACAAACAGACACTTTTCCTTTCAATGGCACAAATCCTTGCCGCCCTGGACTCTTCTCGAGCCGAGTTCGGGGAGCGCGTCCAGCGTCACTGCCTCAATGTCAAGACCATCATTCAGTCAACTGTGCTCTGGGGATGGTGCGTTGACTATGTGGTGCCCTTGCTATGCCTCACTTACAGCTCGTCCCCCAATCACGTCGAAGGATTTGACAGCGGGTGTGCGCTTATTTGCTACATTGCGCAGCTATCTGAACAAGACAATCGAATTGAGATCCGACTCCGAACCGATGTGCTCACGCGACTGCTCGATGCCAACTACCACATCTCAATCCAGTCCCAAATCTCGTTTGAAACAATCCTTCAGCTACTGTCGTCGCTGCCAATCTACCTCTCGGTACTCAAGACTCTGTCGCGCGCAAAGTCCCGACCGCGGTTCTACGAACAGGAAATGATTCCATATCGATGCATGAGAACCGAGTATCTCCGGGTATTGCTGTACAATTCGGTCCGTCACAACAAGAACCTGTCGGTTGAGATGGCCTGTTTGCAAGAAATTGAGCAGTCAATGGCTGCTGAGCCAACAAAGTCAGTCAAACAGCGCTACCGAGAGGTCGTCGACACTCACAAGAGAGAAGCAGCGGCTCTCAGGACCGCAAACAAACCTGAAACCCCAGCAGCTGCAAATACTGCCGCAAAAGCTATAAGACCTGCTTCATCTTCAATTCAGACGCAATCGCATTCTACGATTTCATTGCGCAAAAGTAAGTCACAGCATTGATGGTACGCTCCCCTGCTAACCAAGGACAAAGAGTAAAAGGAGTGCTTTCACCATTCGCTAGAATCGTGCGACACGCTCTCAAACCGCCTTACCTTTACCTTCTTGGGGTGACCCCGTTCCCCGGATCAGCACTGTCAGAACCACTGATAAAAATTGCACATCTGAGTTAATAAACTAGAAAGGTCGGTCCATAGTACAAAGAAACAAACACTTTTTTGTCACCACTAACAATGTCCTACGCTCGCTGGAATCATACACCAACTTCCTTCAGAATTCTGCAGGTGCAACTCCATCCTCGGTGGCACAATCGGGCAGACCAGCATAAGTTTCAAACGACAACAGCACCACCAGCAACAGGGCGACGAGCCCCATAAGCAGAGTGGTATTTAGCTCGGCAAACGACAGGCACAGAATGACGATTGCAATCGGAATTCGGGGCACAAGACGCAAAAACTTCGGCAATTTCTGCGATCCTGGAGGATCCATAGACTCGTCTAACATAGACAACGCAGTAAGACACAGCAACGCAACACAGAGTCCTCCAGTGAAAAAGAATTGCAGGGAGTAATGAGTCTCAACTTCACGTTCCGTCTTTGGCTGCGCACGACGTTCAACTGCATGGCCCGCGGTGGCACCTTCACCACCAGACTCACCAGCTTCTTCAGTCTCAGGCTTGGGGTGCTTCTTGGTTGACTCGACATTGGAAGCGACCAAGTCCGAGCCAGCATCAGCGGCAAGAATGAGAGATCCAATGATAGGGATGTGCAGATACACCCACAAGAACGCAGTGATGACGGAGCGGCGAAGCGCATGGGTAGCCTGGGCGGAACCCTCTCCGTTGAAGTAAAACCAACAGAAAGTGTAGGCAATGATAAGCGACATGATAGCTCGGGCCAGGTTATGGGTGAACCCGTGTCCGGCAGGGGACGAAGCAACAATGCCATACAAAAACTCACCAAGGGCAATGACGTAAAACGCCGCAATTCGGTCTACTTCGTGTTCAATGTTGACGGCAGTCGAGTATCGAGCGCCAATCATCTTCTTGAACCACGGGTGGAACGTAACGGAGTAGGTCGTAATCTCCAAACACACACACACAAACGCAATTGCAATTTTGGCCCGGACTCCGACCCAGATAACGGCGAGCCACAAGCAACAGATGCAAAATGACGATACAAAGTACACCCGCATTTGCCGCCGATGCTCCTTGATGAAGAACGTATAAATAAACGTCACTAGCCCGACTGACATGCGCGCAATCACATACGTACCCACTACCAATCCCGTTTCTTTATGGGACTCCAACACCGTGTTTGCGTTGTTTGCGTACACCACCAGAAGCGCCAGCACCCATAGCATTAGTATCTTTTGAGTCAAGTCATTGTTGTAGTAGTAGTTCATAAAGTCACGGAGATCAGACCACACTTGCCATGCCGGCAAGAATAGCAGCACGTACTTGAGCAGGGACTCTCCTGTAGGTTCCTCGGTCGCGGCTCGGGCGAGGTTTGCCACGATACCTACGTACAGCAGATCCAAAAACAGCTCGAATCGGCCAGACCCTCGTTCGCCTTTAGACCGGTGCAGAATACCATCGTAGAAGTAGTTCAAGGCGTGGGGTCGAGTCCATAGAGGGTGGAGCGGCGGTCGTTCAATAAATACAAAGTTAACGGGTCCATACTTGTGGACAAATTCGGACTCGTGAGCAGCGGGAGCGTGATGGACTCGCTGGGTAACATTATCAGCGGAGCCAGCCTGAGCTTCAATGTCCTGAGACCGCCCCGACCCAGACGGACCTGACGAAGCATTCTGCTCATCTCGACTCTCCTGAGGAGACAGCCCGGGCTTTGTAGTGGTCTCGAAATCCGCCATGGCGTGGATAATCACACTCTATAATAACCTCCAAAATAAATCACCAACGCTTAGTCCAAGACTTTGACCAAGGCCACCCAAGACCCAAAAGAAGAATACCAAGAATACCAAGAGTGCTAAGAGAAGCCAAGATCTATGCACCAATATATATTCTCACCGTTTGCCACCTCCAGCTTAGTCGGTCCTACTCAATCCTACTCAGCAGGTAGGAATAGTGCGGTTGGTATTGGTACTTGTTCTCCGGGCGATCTGCCCCTTCAAATAAGGTTTGCGGTGTGCGTCGGATTCCATTTTTTTCTCCCGTTCCCACTTGTTTACGATCTCAAGGCGGCCCGATGCGCATTTGATCCTTGGCAGAGTCAGTTGCGCCATGGCGAGTACAGAGCTGGCGATCAGTAGTCAGCATTAGCAAGAAGATCAGAGAGGTGGGCTTGAGGTGGACGAGGAAATGGACGTGGACGTGAACGAGCGAGGGCATCAAAGCACTCGTCAGTTGTTGCTGGTGCTGTGTGACGGCCTTGCCAGAGTCTCTGCTCTCATCTCAGGGTCTGATTGTCTGGTAGGGCTATTAGGTGGTTTCAGCCGTAACTTGCCAGCCCATCAGGAAAAGGAGCGGCACATGGCAGGCACAAGTGAAGATCAGGCAGGCAGGCAGAGGAAGAGAGGTAGGGAGCAGCAGGCAGGCAGGCAGGCAGGCAGGCAGGTAGGCAGGGAGGGAGGCATCTAGGTAGGTAGGCAGGTAGGCAGGGAGGGAGGCATCTAGGTAGGTAGGCAGGCAGGCAGGCATACTGCGAAAGTAGAGAATCAACCCGGTGGTTGGCCATGGCGTAGGATGCCGCTGGGACTAGCGTCCTGCCAACGCGTTTGGCTCAATTGGATCGCTGCCCTGGCTAGTCAGTTGCGGGTGCGGTCCAGGCGCAGTTTCAGGGCGGACATGAAAGCCTAGCCAAGCCGGCCAAGACTTTAGCAGGCAGGAGGGAGAGAAAAGGGAAGGAGGGAAAGGGGAGGGGAGAGGGCTGGGGAGCAGGAGGGATTGGGGAGCGGGAGGTAGCAGCTGCAGAGAAGTGGGCAGTACAGGCAGTGAGGTATACACCACAGGGAGGTACCACTGAGAAGGCAGCCACCACAGAGGTAGCTGCCACCGCAATAGAGTGGGCCGTAGAGTAGCAGCAGCCACGCCGGTGTAGAAATGGCGGCAGCATAAATTGTATAGAAGCATCGGCCAGATAGAGTAGAAGGGTGAGAAGAATAGATGGATAGACAAGGTGGTCAGGCCGTCAGGCCGTCAGGTAAGGGCTAACGAAGTCAGAGTGTCAACCGTCTCAACAGTGGTGAAAGGCGGTGAGCACGCAACTGGCTGTCAGCATGTATGCCTGATGCACTGTTAGCAATGGCTTCTGCCAGCTGTGCTTCTCAAACACCCAATCTACTACCAGTCTGGCTATACGCTCCAATATCGACTTCTGCTGCTACCTCTGCTGCCTTTACTCTCTCAATCTGACGCTATTTTATCTTATCCATGCACCGTACCCCAGACGGCTGGTATCACGACTGACTATATAGATAAGTCGCAACTGCGACTGCGGCCGGACACACACCACGCCATGAACATGGGAGCATTGGGACAGGACATTACTCAATTGCTTCAGGCAGAATGCTAGAAGTGGCCTGATCAACTCACAGCACTGCGTACTGCGTACTGCTTACCAACCAAATCGCACTTGTCCTTCTTATCACGCTCGTCTATCATCCACTCTTTGCAATCCATCTACAATCATCGTCTGGGCTGGCCCTGCGCTTGCCATTGCTCAGGCCAGAATTGCAGCGATCTGCTCAGCCTCAGCTCCCCTGGTTCCCCGTATCTATGCCACGGCTCCGCACTGGCACCGACCACGACGCGACACCTTGACTGGACTGATCCAATGGGGTCGCGGTGATTGGCGAAAAATCAGGCCATCTCTGCATCCTGCGTCTCTGTTCTCTGCTTCGGTCTGCAGATGTCAGTATGCAGATTCCCCTGAGTGGCTGTGCACAGACCGCCGCAACACGCCAGGGCCGGCTGAACTGATAGGGCGGGAATCGCGCTTGTGAGCGCCTCGGTCGCCAATTGCACCGTCCCGTCTTTCAGTTAGTCCGGTTAACGACACCACCTCGTTATTCTCAACCCCTGTCGATGCGGGCCGGTGAAAAAAGCTGTTGGATTTTACGGGATCAACGCGATAGGTGACATCCCAACGAATATACCGTATCCACGCCTGGATCTAGATCTGATCTGGCGGCGACCAAACTCGCGGAAACGACAAGGTCATAATTGCGATTGCCCGGGATTTTACAGTTGCAACACCTCGTTAATATTACATCTCCTTTGCCCCTGCTTGCGGGTAGCCGCAAAAGTCCAGCAGGGTTCAGGGCGGATCTCGAGCCTCGAGAGTCGAGTCGCGCGATCGCCGCACGGCGCATTTTTTCATATATAAACTCAATTGACCCCCCTGGCAGTCGACAAGTCAAGTTTGATTCAGACATAGGAAAAAATGGCTACCACTCGCCCTCAGAACGTGGGCATCAAGGCCTTTGAGATTTACATCCCCTCTCAGGCCGTAAACCAGGAAGAGCTCGAGAAATATGACGGAATTCCTGCTGGAAAGTACACTATTGGCCTCGGCCAGACTAACATGGCGTTTGTCAATGATCGCGAGGATATTTACTCAATGTCGTTGACGGTGGTGTCGAAACTGCTCAAGAAGAACAGCATTGACCCCAACTCGATCGGCCGCCTCGAGGTCGGAACCGAGACCTTGCTGGATAAGTCAAAGTCGGTCAAGTCTGTGCTGATGCAGCTGTTTGGGTCCAACTCTGACGTCGAGGGTATTGACACCGTCAACGCCTGCTACGGCGGTACCAACGCCCTCTTCAACTCGATCAACTGGATTGAATCCTCGTCGTGGGATGGCCGTAACGCCATTGTCGTGGCCGGCGACATTGCCATTTACGCCAAGGGCGCTGCCCGTCCTACTGGAGGTGCCGGAGCCGTCGCGCTGTTGATTGGACCCGACGCCCCTCTGGTGTTTGATCCCGTCCACGGATCGTTCATGCAGCATGCTTATGATTTCTACAAGCCCGATATGGCCTCGGAATACCCCGTTGTCGACGGCCATTTCTCCCTCACTTGCTACACTCGAGCAGTTGACCAGGCATACCAGAGCTACCACCGAAAGGCGGCCAAGCTTGACGCGGCCGAGGGAATCAACGGCCACGGTGCTCGCGGCCTCGACCGATTCGACTACTCGGTGTTCCACGTCCCTACCTGCAAGCTCGTGACCAAGTCGTACGCTCGCATGCTATACAACGATTACCTCGCCGACCCGTCCAAGTTCAAGGGCAAGGTTCCAGAAGAGATTAAGGATCTGTCATACGAGGATTCGCTCACTGACAGGACGGTTGAAAAGACGTTTGTGGCTCTGGCCAAGGCGCAGTCGGCCAAGCGACTGGCTCCCTCGCTCGTAGGACCCACAAACACCGGTAACATGTACACCGCGTCGGTGTTTTCGTCGTTGGCGTCGCTGCTGTCCAACGTCCCCGCTGATGAGCTTGCCGGCAAGCGCGTCTCTCTGTTTTCGTACGGATCGGGTCTCGCAGCGTCGCTGTACTCGCTCACGGTCAAGGGTGACATTTCGTCCATTGTCAAGAACCTTGAGCTCAAGAACCAGCTGGAGAACCGACAGACCGTGGGCCCCTCTGAGTATGAAGCTGCATTGGCGTTGCGAGAAAAGGCTCATTTGTCCAAGGGCTTTGAGCCTGCCGGAGCCATCGACCATCTCCGAGATGGCGTGTACTATCTTACGAAGGTTGATGATAAGTATCAGCGATCTTATGCTATCAAAAACTAAGCAAAGCAACTACCCATTACCATTAATGCCAGTAATGTACAATATATGACTACACAACACGTCCCTACACTAGTACTAGACTAGTACCGTTCGTAATCCTGATCCCGTCAGACTGGGCTGTCGTAGAGTCGCGATGTATTTATTTCGACTGCGGCTGACAGCAGGGTTGGTGTAGAAACATGCAACCAGTGCAAGACGACAGCCGGGGCCTAGCTCCTCGCGGCCTGAATTCTCGACTGTTTTCGTCGACAATGGCGACTCAAAAGCCTCCTACTCGTGTTTCGCGGGTTTATAAGCCCCAATATTTGAAGGAGGGCGGTGATGACGCGACTGATTCGAGCAGTTTACGGCATACCCCAGCTTCGAAACGGTGGTTAGCGAAGAAGTTTGGACCTGCCGTGAAGACGGAGGTAGACGCGGAGGGGTTAAACTGGGCCAATCTAGACGCGTCTGGGGAAGACACTGAGCCGAGAAATGGGAGAAGGGGTCAAGCGGTCCCGAGACCCCAAGAGTGGTTATTTGGCGGGGAACGCGAACGGGGCCACTGGCTACAGCGACGCGACGTTGACCGGGCCCGAGACCGGGACTGTTCCGACGAGATTTACGAGCGGCAGAGATATGGAGGCGATCGCGACCAAGATGGACGAGACCGCGATGGGCGAGACACACGACATTCACGAACTTCACGCGATTTACGTTCACGACACTTGGGCGACTCACAACTAGGCCGGTCTGATCTGGATGAGAGAGGGCTGCGGTCCCTAGAGTACGACTACATGATGATAAGACACAGTTTAGAGGCGCTAGAACAGAGAATTGCGAAGCAAGCGAACGAGAGCGGGGCCGTAATGGCTGGCGGTGGGGCCGGGACTGGGAACGGGAACGGGGCAGCGGAGAAGCAGGCTACTGCGAAACTCGACCGCGACGGACCCAGACCTGGTACTAACGACGCAGGCAGTCCAATTGGCCGTGGCCGTGGCTACGGCCAAACACTGGCTACTGCGGAACAGCTAGACCCGCAAGCAGGCGATACACGCACCGCAACCCGCGCCACCGTAGGACCCCTGCCCCCGTCTAGGCTCTCTAATGAACTGCCAGCTCCTTCCGTGTGGCAGACCTGGCAATCCCGGCGACCATTACCGTTCTACACTCAACTAGTCATTCAATTGGCAATTGGGCTAACACTATTAGTAGCGATCGTGTGGGTTCTGCGATAGTAAGTACAAACGAAAGGTGAAGATTGCCTGGTCCTGGTATTGGGCCAGGTATTGGGCCTGGTAACGGGCAGGTAATGGCCCTCGTGTGGGTCCCCGGGGGCAAAGACGCGCATGCTGGCTGCCTGGGCTGCCCTTTGCCTGTGCCCGGGGCGATCTGATGCCGTGGTGGCAAATGGCTAACTAGCTATACCCTGATTAGGGATCCGATGGAACGCAGCTTTCGAGACCGGCTGGGTCCGAAGTTTTACCGCGACGGATGGCTCGAGTACTCGACAATTCTGCTATAGCATATGGCCACTAACACATACGACAATGAACACTAACACTGAGAGTTGCCCAGTTGCTCAGTCGCCCAGTAGTACTGGTCGTTCAGTCTCCGAGTCCCAGTGCTCTGCATTGCTCCGGCCCTTTCCTCCCCGCCCTTTGCCCCCGGGTCCCAATAGGCATAGGCATAGGCATGGGGTGGCCGGGCTGCCGACCTGGTTGAGTCATTCCGGGCCCGGTCTGCTCCGGATCCGGACACCCGAAAAATTTCAGGCGGTGAAATTTCGGGCCCTTTTTATAAAGCTCGGCTGCCCGATCTGGGGAAGCAGGTGAAAGGCCAAAAGTAAAGACGGGCCTGATTCAGCGGTTGCAAGGACTGGATTCAATGAGGGATGCTGTTCAAATCAATCTCTCACATTTCAAGGCATGCTAGCCTGGCTAAGAC
Source organism: Blastobotrys peoriensis (assembly GCA_003705735.3). Taxonomy (NCBI): domain Eukaryota; kingdom Fungi; phylum Ascomycota; class Dipodascomycetes; order Dipodascales; family Trichomonascaceae; genus Blastobotrys; species Blastobotrys peoriensis. The sequence goes on along the minus strand of PPJJ03000100.1, from coordinate 18,936 downwards.
GTTGTTGACGTCGACGTCGTCCGGCCACCATTCCACTGGCCAGCCGTCGTTTTTTGTGTCCACCAGTCAGCTGGCCCGGCAGCAGTCCCAAGTCGCCACAAGGAGCAATGCATCGTTTGGGTCTGGAGCCGGCAATGGATCCCACTCGGCTCACCCCAGTATCGCGGGGGGCCTGAGCTCTGTTTCGTCGTTTTCGGCCATCACCCCGCTGGCGTCACTGGATGACGAAAAACAGCGCGAGGTGTCGGCTGCCACCGGCAGTGGAGCTGCTCCTCGAGGACAGGCGCTCCCAACCATTCGAAAGCATTCAGAGCCGCAGTTAATTAGACGGTATTCAGTCAGTCGAGATGCCGCTGCTGCCGCCGCCGAGGTGGCTGGCGAGGTCGAAGAGGTCGCTGAAGCGGTGAGGGCGTCGATAGAAGATACCAAGGTCGCAGAGGGACCCGAAAAATCTGAGGCCGCCGCCGCCGCCGCGGTTCAGTCTCGCATTGTGTCCGCAGCAAAGGAAGCTCCACCGCCCGAGCCGCGACTGTCTCCACGCATTGTCCCGACTAGCGAGATTCCAGACATTGAACCACTAGACGTGACCAAGCCAGTGACCCAACCTCGTGCACTGAGCGACCAAATCTACGATCAGCATACCCGAGGTAATCACGCTGCGGTCACAGGCCTTTTTGACGAGCTGCGAAGCAAGGGCCAGGTCCCATCCTACATCACATATTATCATGTTCTGCAATCTCTGGCAGTTCTGTCTACTCCACCACCCGGTGCGCTCCGACATGATCTCACTGCACTGTTGGACGTTTACACCGACATGGTGCTCAATCGAGTCAAGCCCGAAACCGAGACATATGTTCTCGTGATTACCGAGCTCCTCAAAGCCGCCGACTACTCCCATCGACTAATGGAAACCAACCCTGTGTTGACGGGGGTGCGGGCTCGACATGAACGCATGGCCATTCCCTCGGTGCTAGAGGAAGTTGTAGACGACGCTGACCGCGCGAATGCATACGTGACCCTGGCGGCCGAGGTGTTTGAGGCTGCAAATGTAGTCAAGAAGCGCGAGTTTCCTTTGGAAGTGCTAATGGGCTTGCTGCGGGCATTTGTGGTCCATGGTCGTGCTGACAAGGTCCCTTATTTATTGACTGTCTTTGATAATTGGCGCTATGACAAGCACAAGGCAATGGTGCTTTTAGTAAGGGCCATGGGACAGCTCCAAAACATTGACGCTGCCCTTGAGTACTTCAACACCGTCAAGTCCGAGGCCAAGGCGCTGCGAGACGACGTCTACCCCGCGGTGATTAGCGCCTACTTCGACTGCAACATGGCATACGAAGCAGTGTCGTTCCTGGAGGGCCTGCTAACCAAGGAGGCTCCCAATGCAGAGTTTGCTGATCCGAAAGCGCTGCAGGCAGCGCTGTCTGAGATGCTGAGCGGGTTCCTCAAGATTGGCGAGTATGAAACTGCGCTCAACTGGGTGATGAAGATGGAAGATGACGCTTCTATCCCAATTGTGGGCCAGCAGTCACTGGTGGCAGTGTTTTCGGCCCTCTGCCAAACCAACCCCGAATTGGCAGTCAAGCTGTTCGAGTTTATGGCAATGCGGGAAGATAGCAGCAATGAGCTCTTCAACGCGGCGCGGTCTGACCTTGTGATGCTGGCAGTGCGCACCAAGGACCACCGACTGTTGTACAAAGCAGTCAAGGAGGCGGACCTGCGAGGAGGGGTAGTTGATTCGGCGGCCGCAGTGGCCGCTGTCCAAGTTCTTGTTGAGCTTGGAGACCGAGATTTGGCTGCGACTTTTGCAGTCACCCAGGCGAACCGGCTGGCCGATAAAATTGGCCGCGACGAGAAGTGGGAACCGCTGGCCGAGGAAATGCTCAGTGGAGTGTTGACTGCGCTTTTCGCTGACGGAGAGCATGGCATTTCTGACAAAATTGTTGACCTGATGCAGTCGCGCATTGTAACTAGGCGGGCTTTTGCGTCGGGTACTGCGTCTGGAGTGCGGATGCTCAAGTATTTATGGACTGAGCGTCAGTTGAATCCTAACACTCGCCTAAGTCTGCCCGTAGCGACCGCGCTGCTCGATTTCCACCACTTGTGGGTCCGTACTGCGGCCAACTCTCTGGGCGGGCTCTCGATTGAGACGTCGCTCTTGAACGAGCTCAAGGGAAACTACGAGGTGCTGGTACACGACGCACTAGCGAGCGGAGCCCGAGTCGACGGAGACATTGAGAGGGTTGTGGAGGCATTGGGGCTTTCAATTGAGACTTTTAGGGAGGCAGAGGTAGCGGCGGCTGCAGCGGCGGCGATTACAACTACGCTAAGCGAAGCTACTGATTTTGCTACTTCCGAGCAGCGACAGCAGCAGGCGGTTGAAACGACCGATGGTGCTGTTGTGGACATCGATGAGATTGCATCGGGCCAAATCATTGGGTATGCGCAGGCCGGCTCGGCGTTTTTGGGGTATGAAGTGCTCATGGAGACGCTCAAAGAGGGCCGAGTTGTGTCGGCACAGTCAATTGCATACTTGTTCGACGCGTTGGCCGCCTCTAAATCGCGTGGTGCCCTCAAAAAGTCGTACGAAATGTGTCTACAGCGCCTCCCACATCCTGTGGAGTCGTATGCAAACTGGCAGAGCTGGGTGACGATTCACCGCAAGGCGGTGTCAGTGTTTGCAGAGTTTGACTATGCTTCGGCTGCGAGCGCCTACTCCAAGCTGCTGGAAATGCAGTCAAGCCCTGATGTCGTAGGCTACGGCCAGCTCATCGCCCATGCGCCCGCTTCTCCGTCTCATGATCCCGATTCGACCCAGCCAGGACTCCATTCTCACGACGAGGCCTCAGACGCAGTCAAGCTCTTCCACGAGGCGGTGGCGATGGGACTCAAACCGACCACATTTCTGTACAATGTCTTGCTCTCGAAGCTGTCCAAAGCCCGAAGACTCAAAGAGGCTCAGTTTTACTTCGAAGAGATGGCGGCAACTGGTGTGCCCCGTTCAGGTGTGACATTTGGCACCATGATTAGTGCGTCGTGCCGGGGGTCCGATGAAGAGTACGCCAAACAGCTCTTTGATGAGATGGAGCGGTCCGACAAGTACGTGGCCAAGATTGCCCCTTTTAACACCATGTTGCAGTACTACGTGCACACCAAGCGCGACCGATACGAGGCCCGAGACGTGTACCGTAAGATCCGTCAACTCAATGTTCGCCCGTCTCCTCATACTTACAAGCTGCTGATTGACATGTACAGCATGATTGAGCCAGTGGATTTGCGGGCAGCTGAGCGCGTGCTTCACGATATTGTCGCCGACGGAAACATGATCACCAACCAGCACTACGCTGCGCTCATCGTCGCCAAGGGCGTATGTGGGCGAGACCTGGCGGCGGCCAAGGACTTTTATCGGTCCTTAGTGAAACGGCGACGCACAAAGCCTGACCGGGCGGTTTTCCAGGCTTTACTGGAGTCGTACGTTGTGAATGGCGCGATTGCAGACTCCGGTGAAGTTCTCAAGGACATGGTGAAGTATGACGTCGAGCTGAATGCGTACATGAGCAATATTTTGATCCGAGGCTGGGCGCCAGTTGACTTGGGCAAGTCGGTGGCTCTGTTCAAGCATAATGTTGATGCCGGTCTAGTCGAGCCGTCGACATTCGATTCAATGGTACGGGCATTTTTGTACCACGGTGATGAATTGTCGGCGTCGGAGGTCGTCAAGACCATGATCAAGGTGGCCGCGTATCCAATGCCAGTGATTTCCAAGGTCAAGTCGCTAATCAAGTCTCTGAATGCGGTTGGGTCGGACAAGGTACTTTTCAGCTCCTCGTTCCGCCAGGACACCTATAATTGGGCCCAAAAGCCTATATATTAATGATGAACGAATGCATGTTGATAATACCAAAGTAGTAATGGATAATGGCAATAATGAATAACTGAGACTATCAGCAAAAGTATTAACATTGTCAAAGATAGAGCATAGAATAAATTATGGTTACAGTTACATCCTAGCCAGTGATAGCGATGGCCCTAAACTGGCTCTCCATCGGCAATTGAGTCTAGTAGCTGATGAATGTACACAGGAATTGTCGGGTTCAAGGTTGCAGCACGAGCCAATGCGTCGATTTCTGCAGACAGAATCGCAGGGCCCTTTGCACTGTTTGCGATGTTTTGTAGCACAAGTGCTGCGGTCACACCAAACCCTGAAGGCTCCCGCTTCTGTGGCTCTTCCTGCGATTGGGTAGGATTGTTGAGTACTGACGGCGCCACTGCCTCTACTCGAGGTCTGAGGCCCTTAATAATGAACCGTCGCTGGCCGTCGGGCAAATTGACTACCATGGCAGCGGCGTCCTTGAACGCAGAGGTAACGTTTTTGATAAAGTCAACTGCCGGCAGCAGTCGTTTACCCGCTCGAGCTACCTCTTCAAACTGCGCTTCGTATGCCTTCCACAACGAGATTTGGGTCACCTCGGCGTCCAGGTCAAACTCGTACGCGGAACGAATCCAATGGGTCGCCCGATGCGGTTCAGGGAATTCAACTAACTCTGCCATCACGTCCGCAGGCATTTTTGGCGGCGCCTTTGGTGCAGGCAGCTTTGTCCTTCGAGGAAGCCTGGTGTACTCCAGCGGTGGTTCTTCAATCTTGTATGTGAGCAATCGCACCAATTGAGACCGCAGTAGCCATCGCCCTTGGCCGCACTCATCAGAAAAGAGCTTTTCCACGTTGGCGTCGGTCGCGGTGAACTGGTACATAAAGTCCAGTGCCGCTGAAATGAGTTCTTCGTCGTCTACTAGGAGGAAGCTGAGAAGCTTCGTAAGCAGTGCGGGTGAGACGTCGCGCAAAACGTTATTCTCGTCATGAACCAACAGTCTTGACAATGCACGCAACGCCGGCACTGTAAGTCCACGGTCGTCTGTGGATGACGTTAGCAGCTGCACCAGGGCCTTGAGCAGGTCGTCGTCTGACGATTCGGGGGTAAGGTGAAACGCGGCCGCTTCAGCAATCTCTACACAGTACGCGCGGAATTCTGAGTGAGACCCAGTCAATTGCAGCCCGTGCACCACGATATCCTGAACCCTCGTGTCATGCGCGAGCAGCTGCCCGTTTTCTGGATCCAGCGAAAGGTTTCGTAGCACCAGCAGCGCCTCCAATGCCCGCTGAGCGACTCTTACTTCGGCATCACTCGCGACCATCAAACTCTCGACAGGCACCTCAAAGCCGCCAGAGCCGCCAGACACACTGGGCGCACCTGAAGCAGCCAATTCCGCGCTGGCGCCAGCTTCTGTACTCTCGCTGTTAGCTTGGGCCAGTCCTTCAAGAGCAGGCGAGGCTCTAATTTGAGTAACCAGATGCGTAACAACATCGGGCATGCTTTTGAGTGGCAGAACCTGGGCATTCTGATGCGACACTTCTAGCAGCGCCCTCAGGGCCCAGCCAAGCTCTGAATCAATGCCGCTCTTGAGCGCCATTTGAATTCTTAGTACGACATCGGCTCCGTGGAGTCTAGGGCCTTGGGGCTGCGGAGGACGCGTGTAAACGATCGGTTGAAACGCGTGGGGGTTATTACTAGGCGTGAGCACCGGAATGGGTACCGTGTTTGCCGCCAGCTGCTGGCTGGACACAGGCGCAAGTCGCCTCACGGCGTCTGGAGACTCCATGTTCGTGAAGAGACAGGTGAGGGTGGATTTTTGGTGAAATTTCATTTACAACCAGCCGCACGTAGACTGGTGTGAGCGAGCAACATTGAGTAGTTGGAGAGGAAGTGAACGGGGAGGAAAACGAGAGTAGTTACGGCTTTGTAGATGGACGCTAATTCTACGAAAGTCCGCTGATCGCGGTCACAGATGATGTATTCAATGTGGCTACAAAGCATCTAGTCTATCATCAATCTCTTGAGCACTCAACTTGCGGAATCGGGGACCTCGCTCACCCTTGACGCTCTGGTACCCCAGCAAGTGGTCAGATGGCGAGCCGATGACGGCGATTTCGACAGTGTTGCCGTTCATCTCTCCTTCGATCGATTCCTTTAGAGTGAGAAGAGCAATGTGGATGGCGTCTTCCAATTCCAACTCCTCGTTCCATCGCTTCTCTAAAAACGTCTTGGCCGACACCGAGCCCTTGCCAATGGCAGTAGCCTTCCACGGGAAGTACGACCCTGAGGGGTCAACTTGATACAGTTCGAAACCTCGAGTATCGTCATGGCCCGCGATTAGCAGGGACACGCCATAGGGACGGACACCAGCCGATTGAGTGGCCTCCTGCACCGTCTTCGCCACCTCGCGAGTGAGAATCCGAGTCGGTGGGTATTCGTTATAGATTCGCTTGTATGCCTTGTGCGATGATTTCCGGGCGCTATCAAGAAGCACTCGGAAGTCCGGGCCCATTCCCGAATACACCATTCCAATGTCGGGAGTTACCAGCGACACCTTTTCAGTCGAATCTGAGTTGATTAAATGAGACGACGACTTCTTTTCCGTTGCCAACACCACACCATTAGACGCTAGTTAGAGATTGTTCAGGAGAAACGGGAGAAGAAGAAAGGCGCGTATTTGCCTCCACGAGCTCCAGAATTCTTCACGGCCTTTCATTGCTCCGTCATGCATTGCCTCTGACTTACCTTTGATTCCTAAGGAGGTGACACCCTGGTTGACTGTTTGCAAAGCATATTCAATCTGAACAAGCTTACCACTAGAGTTAGTACTGAACTAGACAGACCACGAACACCATTAACTTACTTGGGCGAGAATGTGGTGAGGGAAAACGAATATCGATCCGCCATTGTGATAGTGAGTGTGTTGAAAGTGGAAGTCAAGGTCGGTGTGTATGTAGTTTATTGTGTGGCGACTGGGAGGCGACAACACGTGATGGGCAAGTGGTCACGTGCTTGAGGGATCAAGGGCGAGCGAACTTGGACTTTACGACTCTGCTAATGGCTAGAAATACATTAATGCTTGGAATAAATACCTACGTTAGATCAGTAGCTGCCGTGAAATGAGCCAAATAGAGTCAATTGGCTCTTGGAAGCCATTTGGCCCCATTTAGCGGCTAGTCGTAGCGTCGTCTGCCGTGCCGTACAGGTGACGGTGACCGACTCTGTTCATCTCGACCGATTGATCGAAAGTACTTCTTTTGAGACAACTGGAGATCCTTATCAAGCCAGTTAGGAGCTCGCTTAGCATGGATAAAGTTGCATCCACCGCCTCGGCCGCACGATTGAGTGTCGTGCTGTCGACAACACGCTTCCCCGAAATCCGTCACTGGGCTCAACTCGACATAGACTGGCCTGCCATCATACCATCTCGTTTTGAAGCTCTGTAGCGCCTTTTCTGCGTCCTGTTCGTACTTGAATCTAAAGTAAACGTTGCCCATCAAGTGGTCGTTACTGTTCTCGCACACTACGATTTCGTCGACAGGACCGAATTTCGCTGCCTCCACAAACACGTCTTCATAAAACTCTTCGAAATGCTTCTGAGGATCACCGACCTTTTGGCCAGTCATTTGCGGGTTCTGGTACAGGTTTGGACACAGAATCGTCTGAGAGTATGAAGGCCGAACGTGCTTTCTCGAGCACTTTTCTCCGTGACGGCAGGCGCCTATCTTATAGTAGAACGAACAGTTGACTTTATCATTCTCCGTTCCATAGATGGAAGCTAAATATGAAGCCATCTTTGCGACTGTCGAGTGTCGTTTGTGAGATGTTCTGATTTGAATTTCACTTCCTGGCACGCCTATTTAATTTTTCATAGCCGCTCTTCTCGATTCTTCTACAGATAACGATAAGATGGGGGTAAGGAAGAGACACGGGCGGGAGAGACCAGGACAGACCAGGACAGATGGGCGAGGATGAGGATAAGGGATTGTCAGCTGCTGCTTGCCATGTTCTAAAGTATTCAGTGCCTCTCGGGGCACTTGCGGTGCTCTCGATATTCTCCGAAAGCTACTAACAGACAGAATGATGGTGGATCCATCCAGAAACGAAGTGATCTGGTAAAGGTAGCAAAACGCGAGAAGACCACCGGGGAACTGTTCGAATTGAAAAGCCTGAATGGAAACGATTTATGGACAAAAAGCTCCTTGTCAGGAAAAGAGCTGGACAAGTCAGTGGTGAGTGACTATAAGGGCCGGCTATACGACAAGGAAGAAATACTCGAATGGCTGCTGTACCCTGCCACGTTCGCTGCGACTAGCCAAGACAGAGTTAGCCATATAAAGAGTCTCAAGGATGTGGTAGAGCTCAAGGTTCAATTCTCAGACCAGGACAAGCGTATTTCGTGGTCGTGTCCTGCATCATCCTCCACCACCGGCCCATTTGCATATCTGGTGAACTGTGGGCACGTCCTCAGTGTTAGCGCAATCAAGAGTGCCTTACAAGCCGGAGCCCCTCGATGCTTTGTGTGCGAGCAACCTTTCACATTGGCAGACGTTATCCGCATCAACCCTGAACGGCAGACAGATGTCGATGAGCTGGAAAAGCGCATGGCCGAGTTACGCAACCAGGGACTATCACATTCCAAAAAGAAGCAGAAACGGAAGGAAAAGAAGGACAAGGACAAAAAGGAACGGACAGAAAAGCCAAGGCCAGGTACCGAATCCAAAAAACGGTCGATAGACGAAAGTGATATTCTTAAAAAGGCGCGAAAGCTATTGAGTGATCACGACATATCCGCAAAGTCTTTGGAATCAACGTAATGTGAGATGAATTTTAATGCTATTTACAGTGCGGGCGCTGGTTATGAGGTAAGACCCATCAATTAGTTCTTTGCCTCGTCTTCTTTGTGGTCGTCGGCAATGGGGATCGCCTCGAATTCCAGTCGTCGTTGTCGGTTATGATACAGAGTTCGGCCTAAACCCACCGTCAGATACACTAGTTAGTACCTCATTGCTCTCGGAACCAGCGGAACCAGGGTTGACACCCGTACTTACCTGAGAATCCAATAATACTCAGCACAGTCAAGCGGTGCGCGGCGTCAGCAGCCTGGACATACCAAGGTCTTCTCATTGTGTGTCTAAATTTCAGTGGGCTCAGGGTTGGGTGAATTTTCATAATCGAGGTGTGCGAGCCGCAAGGAGTGCGGCGCAGAGTCTGAGACATGGATCCTTGGTACAGAGGAGAGCTGTAGGATCCATTGGCCCTGGAGCGTGCGCGCATGGGCCATAGCAGGGAGGTATTGAGAAGCCAATTGCCCATTGATCAGCTGGTATAGTCGGGTTCGGAGGCTTTTTTGCCGTCTCCTGCGTCAATTACCGGTCAAATCTCACAAATGGCCGCCCCCCTCGGGCCGAGCCTCAAGGCTGGAGATGCTCATTGTATCGGCCAAAAACCCTCGAGCCCGAAAAAAACCCTCGAGCCCGAAAAAAACCCTCTCACAAACAATTGAGAAAAGACTTGCATAATCTTGCCCTATCCTGTGTCCAAGTCTTGCGAAAGCGCGATGACTAGGCCTGTCGCGTCTCGTTTAACTCACTGAGGGCTGTATTTCATTCTAGCCCATCGGGGAGCTGACAAATTTCCCCGATGCACCCCACACTCTTCCCCACTCGGAGCAGAGTAGTCCTGTACGATAGACGGATAAATGTGACCCGCACAGTAGGAATGAACCAGTATGAAACAAAATGAACCATGCTACTTGTCATTTTCATCTCTCTGCGAGGGACACATGCGGTAATTTATCCACTTCCGGTATATAAGTCCAATGGTGTCCCCCAGTTGTTCTGACCCTGCTACCCCACATTTAGACCAGTACCCAGCCCACTCCTAACTTAGACTCTCAAACCATCATGTCGGCCCTAGAATATATCCGCAGCAAAGGCACCTTGGTGTCCATCGATACGATGGATGAGAAGGGTGCTGAAACCATCTATGGAATCAAGTTTGTGAATTGTACGTCCAACCAGGGAATCGCGTATCGTGAGCTGACTCAGGACACTAGCAAGACTGTGATGGCGGATGCTGCAAAGGGGGTGTCCAAAGACCTGCCCGAAAAGGAGCGGTTGTACCAAATTGTGAACAATGCGATTGCGCTAATTGGAAAACGAGTGCTTCGACATATTGACGGATCGGTTCTGTCCCAGACTAACCCCACAATCGCCTACGATACTGCCGCGACCGTCCAACACGCCCGCGACTTGATTGCCGCCTACGAGGCAATTGGAGTCCCCAAATCAAAGGTCATCATCAAGGTTCCAGCTACATGGGAAGGACTACAGGCATGCGACAAGCTTCGCGAGTACGGAATTAATACCTTGGGCACGATGATTTTCAGCTTGGCGCAGGCAATTGTGGCCGCCAACGTGGGCTGCGTCGCGATCTCGACCTACGTGAACAGCCTGGAAACAAACTATAACAGGGATAAGTACACCCGTCCCGCCGACATGAAGGACCACAGGGGGGTGGTACTATCAAAGAAGATTCACGAGTACTACCGGTCTCACAACGTCAAGACTCTGCTGGTGCCAGCCGGTACTATCGATCCCGGTGAGAACATTTCGCTAGCCGGAGTGGACGGGATTACGATTAACCCGCTCATGGCTAAGGCATTAGCGGAGTCCACTGATTTCAAGGACCGGTCCTTAATTGAGCCCGTCACTCAGTCGGCCGAGCCCGCCAAGAAGTATACCGAATCTGAGTTCAAGGCCGAGCTGGCAGCTGATGCTCAAGCTACCTACGACCTTCAGTTTGCCATTAAGGGATTCACAGCTATGGAGGAGAAGCTCACTGAACTGGCCGCTGCCATAGTCTAAGCGATTGCAGTGGTTCGCAGGTTGAGTGCCAGCAGTTGAGTGCCGGCAGTTCACAGGTTGAGTGCCAGCAGTTGAGTGCACAGCAGCTAGGCCCTCAGCTGTTGCACGCCCCTAACTGTTAAGCTGTTGCATGACGCCAACTGTCAAGCCTCAGCTGGTGCCCGGTGGTAGCTGCTGTTGAACACTTACTGCCGCTAGCGCCGTTATCTACTCCTCCGTTTATGTAAGGTATTTAATCAATCCGATGACTCCCCTGCAAAGCCCCGCTCTATCTGTACTGCTGGATTTGTCCTGTACAGTGTGGCGCGCCACAGTCTTGATGCTGATAGGCCAGTCTGTTATCTGCATACGCCCCTACCCGATCGTGGGGCCACCGCTACAAAGCCGTTGGACCCCGCAAAACGACGGGGAAAACGGCGCCCTCCACCTCATCCCATCGCCGTTGAATGCCCAACAGAACAATGGGCCCCTCCCTCGCGCTCTTTAAATCGCTCACATTGTTCTGTTCGATGGGCCCTGCGCCTGGCACTCATCAATGCCATCGTCTGCATACCTGCTGCAGGCGCACCGCCAGGAATGGCAGGTGGCAGGCCGATATTGAGGACCAGAAGGCCTGGCACCCAGCAGCGGTAACAGCGGCAGGTAGCAGTGGCAGGTGCAATGGAAAACAGGAGCATGAAGCCATAGAACACGGTGGGTTCGGCGCACGTGCCAGTCCAAACTCTGGCTTGCAATTCCCAGTTCCTGTACACTTTAGCCATGGCCATTATCTCTCAAATAGGCGCCGGCTATCATCGCCGTTCTTGGCAGTTTGGACACCCGGGGAAGTGAAACTTCGCCGCCTTAGTGGAGAAGTGGAGAACAGATAATGAACTGTACGGGCCGATCGAACTGGCGGCTACAATAGAAGTACAATAGAACACAATCTCAAGTACCGGTAGAACGAGAACAGAGCCCCCCAGTTGAGCCAGCTTCAGCAGATCATATCACACCCGCCTTAACCGTCTGTGCTAGGACCTGGCTATCTGTAACCACACCCCAACCACTGATGCATTCATCTGCGCATTGCTGCCCGTCCTCCCCCTCTTATCTACCCCACTCCTACTATATTAATGTCTGTGATCCTTTCATTCGGGCTCAACAATGGATCAAGAAGCTCAGCGCCGGTATCTGAGCGATGCCGAGATTCTCGAGCAGCTAGGCTACGAGCAAGAGCTGAAGCGAGAATGGACGGTGTTACATAACTTTGGCGCCTCGTTTTCCATCATCTCGGTCATCACTGGCATCACCACCTTGTTCTCGTATGGACTCAACACCGGCGGACCCGCGGTCATGTCAATTGGCTGGCTGGTGGTCAACTTCTTTACAATGTTTGTGGGCCTGGCAATGGCTGAGATCGTATCGTCGGTGCCCACATCGGGCGGTCCCTACTACTGGGCCGCCATTTTGTCGCCGCCACGGTGGGCACCGTTCTTTTCGTGGCTGACTGGCTGGTTCAACCTGCTGGGCCAAGTGGCTGTCACCACCGGAATCTCGTTTGGCCTCGCCCAGCTCATCTCGACCACCGCCACCATTCTAAACGATTACGAGCCGACGCCCGGAAAGACAGTGGGAATCTATGCCGCCATCTTGGTATCTCATGGTCTCATCAACACCTTTGGAGTCAGCACCCTCAAGTACTTCAATAATTCGTCCATCATTCTGCATTCCCTAGGGGTGGCATCAATTGCGATCGCAGTGTTGGCCAAGGCCCCGACTCACCAGTCGGCCAAATTTGTGTTTGCAAAATTCAATGATGGCACTGGCGGCGACTCTGGAATGGGCTGGAGCATTCGTGCTTCTCCGGAGTACGTGGCGATTATTGGAATTCTCACCTCTCAGTATACAATCACGGGGTTCGATGCATCGGCGCACATGTCAGAAGAAACCACAAATGCATCATGGAGTGCCCCAATTGGAGTCATTAGCTCAATCGGCATCTCTACCCTGTTTGGATTCTTCATTATGCTTGCTCTGCTGTTTTCAATCCAGAACTTTGAAGAAACCGTGTCTGCCGACCAGCCAGTAATTAAGATCTTGACTGATATTTTTGGGCCCAAGGGCGCAGTCGGAATCATGTGCCTGATTATGATCTGTGTATGGCATTGCGGACTGTTCTCGCTCACTTCCAACAGTCGAATGATGTATGCGTTTGCGCGGGATGGCGGTATTTTCAAGTTCTTCAACCATGTCGACCAACGATTTCAGAGCCCAATTCGAACGGTGTGGCTCGCAGCGTTCCTAGCGTTCCTGCTATCTCTGCCATCTCTGGGCTCCTCAGTCGCCTTCTCCGCAGCCACTTCAATCGCCACCGTCGGTCTCTACATTTCATACTCGCTGCCAGTCCTCATTGGCCTGGTTTTCCCTCAGCACTTCCGCAAGGGACCATTCGATCTCAAAAAGTTTTCGCCCATAGTGGCGATTATCTGCTGCCTGTGGGTAGGATTTATTACCATTGTGTTCTGCCTTCCTGAGGAAAACCCCGTCACTTCGCAGACCCTCAACTACACTCCTGTTGCTGTGGCAATTGTTGGCGGAGGTGCCCTGCTAGCGTGGTTCCTGTCTGCTCGCAAATGGTTCCAGGGGCCATTACGACCCGAAGAGGTGAGTGCAATTGACGCCAAAATCAACACCGCCATAGACGAGTCGTATTCGAAGCAACAGCCAGGCGTGAAGGAGACAGAGCTCACCGGCCACTGACGATGGAATGAGATAGTGTGTCAATTTTAATAAGTTTCGAGTATAAAATGCAATGGTTTTGGTATTCTAGGGTCTTTCAGGGGGCTCGCTGCTAGTGCCTCGTACGAGCAAAGAAATAAGCCTTATCGTTTTTGAGAGAGAAATCGGCCTCGTTCTGGGACAGCTTGTTCACTGACCAGAACCGATTCCACTTGAGCTTGTTGTGCTTGTTCTTGCCTGAAGACCGGATCCGGAAACTCATATAAAACAGGTATCGGTCAACTGAACCCTCAGTCTCGATTTTCAGTCGTCCATCTGCAGAGTCAATAGCCCATGTTCCAAATACCAGGGTCTTCAAATGATTTACTGTCGTTGATGAGACATCATCTTGAGGACGGGGCCGGCGGGAGGTAGCTGCAGCCCTTGTGACGGCCTTGCCAACTACGTTGCGGTTAAACACCGGCACAATGTCGGAGGGCTCTTCAACTGTGAGTAGACTGATGCAAGTGCCATCTTCAAAGAATCTCAAGTATCGGAAATAGGTCACCATATGAATAGGCGAGTTCCAGGATTCACCAATTCCAGGTCGTAGGTAGTTGCAGGTCGAAATGTACACTCCGTTGAACCATATTCGCGGTCGCTCCAAGTACATTTGCCGCCACCCGTGGTTCCATATTTTAGACGCGAGCAAATGCTCCCGTTGGTGTAAAGAGAACTGGGCCAAATCGACCCCATCTATAAATTGCTTGAGCGCCTCGGTGCTGTAATGCTGGCTGGAGTATTCTTTTATGCACAAACGCTTCCAAACCGAGGGCGACTTGTATCCCAGCAATGCCAGCTTCTTTGATGCAAATGTGAGCTTAGTGAACGCCGATAGATCTTGAACTGCGACGGTCTCGAGAATCTTGACCAAGATCTCGGCTGGCATCCGCATGATTGGGCCCTCTTCAATTTCGTCATCTTGGTCCAAGGATGTTGAACTAAATTTGTCTACCAAATCTCCAGTTTGGTCCTCATTGTCAATCGGTTCCTTCGGTGGCTGATAAGGTTTGGCATTGGCGAAGTATTTTTGGCGGTACAGCTTATCGACGCGCTCGTTGATGCGAAAGGCGTCGCGGTAGTGCTTAACGGCGTCGGCCATTCTTCCCACATGCTCTCTGTCCACGGCATGCTCGAATTTTTCGAGGGCCAGCAAGTCGCTCTCAGATAACGACGAGTCAAAGTCAGCACCACCCAGACCCGGACTGGGCCCCGAACCGACTTCAGACACCTCGACACCGGCATCCCCGCTATCCCGGCTGGCCCTCTCAGGGGCTGGAGTCCCAATTTGTGGAGTCTCAGTCTCCGAGTCGCTATCACCATCGCGCTCTTGTCGCTTAGGAACGCCCTGATCCGCATGGGACAGCGAGATTTGCACATTGGCTAGCTGCTCGTTTTCAGACCTATCCTCGGCCAGAGACCGGGCTAGAAGTTCATCGAGGTCGACATCTGGCCTTGCCGACCCGGAATCGCCTGCACTACCGCGGCTCGTGCCGGCACCCGTGCCAGCGCGGGTCGCGACTTCCTGTCTCCACTGCTCTCGAAACCTCTCGAGGTCAGACATGATCGGATCTCGATAAGATACGGCAACGATTTATAATCTATCCACGGTTCGGCTGCGGTTGTCGGCTACCGTCGGTTCGTGGGTTATGTCAAGGCAGGTGACCTATACGACCGCAAAGTCTAGCGAACGCTATTGTCGTAATGAATCGCGCTCTACTTGAGCACCGTCGTTGGCCGTAACAGAAAAAATGCCCGTTCAATGGGCATTAATCTTCATGTGCCAATGGCCACTTCTATTGTCCAGTCACGTGGTTCTACGTTTTTCTATTCACAAGTACAGCCCGGCGCCGCCAGGGGCCGGCAGGAAGCGAGAAAGTATAGCAATTAGCAATTGTCTGCAGCGGCCCCGGCAAAAGTTCCAGGGCCCATTTTCGTGAGGTCGGGCTGTGGATTAGCCGACCTTGACTGCGGTCGTGGCAGTAGCGACAGCAGCGACAGCAGCGACCGCAGCAGCAGCCGCCGCCGCTTCCTCAGCTTCAATCTCCTTCATTTTTTTCAAGTCGTCTTCACTGGGCTCATACAGATGCCACACAGTATAATGTACTAACCCGGCTACTTGGAATCCCATTTTCCGGGACATTTTGCCGAATGCTTCGGTTTCGGCGTGGTTTTCAAACGCAAACCCGGGGAAGTTGGATCCGTGTCGGAATACCTTGGCTCGAGCCAGAATCGAGACCCCACCAATTCCGTCCAATTCCATTAGCTCGTCCGGGTTGCCGTCGTCCACACGAAGGTAAGCCAAATGGGGTCGCCAGGTAGGATACTCGGCATATCCTTCGACGATGACCTCGTCCTCGTGGAGAGTTCGGGCGAGTTCCAGAGCCGCCTCGGACTCTTGCCAGGAATTGAGGTCATAAGGCTGCTCGGACCCCAGCCATTTTGGCAGCGGCCGCCACACGTTCGGCACAATAACGTCCTTGTCATGTTTCATCAAGTCCTCAATGATTGTAGTCGGCGCCGTCTCAATGTCAGCGTCTCGCCAGTAAACCCAACTATGGTAAGGCTTGAGGGTGTTTGACAGCAGCCAGTTGCGGGCCCTGCCCATGACTTTTCGCCGAGCGCCCTGAACCATGACCCCGTGGCGGTCGTCGAATCCTTGGCCGACCAGCTGGCCAAAGTCCTTTTCAAGAATCACTCCGTCGTTGAACGGCCCTCCAGGAGACGACCGTCTCATAACCTCGTCCAAGTGCCGACGCAGCACTGCATAGGTATTATCGGTGGTATCGGAAATCATGAATGCAAGGTCAATGAGATGATGGGGGTATGTCATATTTTTGAGGTGGCTAAACAGCATTGGCAGCACTGACTCTGCGTTTCGCAGCGGCACACAGATCAGGACGCGGTCCCCATTGTCGGCGCCGCGACTGGACCCGGTGTAGTCACCAAGATCGTAATAAATCACCGTGTCATCAAGCGAGTATGAGTGCTTACCGGATATCCGGTCTACCAGCTCATACTTGGTATCGGGACTTAGAAAGAAGCCCAGGCAAAGCAATGCGGTTATTCCGAACACCACCGTCCTCACCAGCCGATTTCGAGCATGGGAAAAGTGAAACTTATTCCTGGGCTTATAGTCCGACCGAGGCTCATACCTAGTTAGCACCAGCACCACAGAAACACCCCGAATGCGAGGAGCGGATCCGGGTCGAACCGAACGCTAACCAAACACTAACACTAATGCAACCACGCGTCACAAACACAAAACTGTCCAGCCAACAAACTTATCTCTTTTCTCTGACTACACTGGCCCAGCAACTTACCTCGGTAGCTCTTTCCCCATACCTGTTGACCCCAGAATTGTCCCAGTAATGTCCACCGTAAATGAAATGGCCAAGTGTTCCACGGCGTACTCGGGGCCACCGCGTCTCCCGCAGCCCTGCCAGCTGCTGCCGTCTCAGCCTCGTGGCAAACGCGCCCCCGCCCACATGGGCTGTGCGGTAGCCGCCCGATGTCCTTGGCACTGGTTCCGTACAGGAGAGAACTGAAGTAGTGGGAGGGAGGGAGAGAGAGAGGAGATGAACAGTGCAACGGGCACCATAGCTGGTACTGTAATGACTGAGGCGACTCGTATCTAGGCGAAAAGGATAATTCGTTAATGGCCGTGTGGATTCGGCGTTTCCGGTAATGCGAGGTCGCCTCTCAGAGCCTGCAGCCATCCAGGGAGCAGCCATCCAGGGAGGGGTTTTTGAGCACGAGGCGGGAGGCAGGCAGGGGCTGTTGGAGTTCAGGGATCTGTAGCCGGATAACATAATAGTCGAATGGCTGACTTGGGCGCCTAAGAGCCGTTACCAATAAATACCTCTGCTCCCACAAGAGTTGGGAGGTAGTATAAGAAGAACAACGACGACGAAGAAGAGGAAGACCACAACGAGTAGGGTAATCTCTCATGAATGTGAGTTGCCCGAATCTGGGGTATATGTACTCACACGTGGTTGTGTGAGTTACAAGCACTAGTGCGAGGATGTTGAGGAATGGAGTACTCAACTAGTCTGAGCTGGAAGCCTCAGTAGTGCGCTCCTAAAGGCATTGGTCTGACTATACAGATATCGACGTACATCTGTGGAGTAGAGCCGGTAGTGGTCTATTAGTTATGACTGCATGACTGTGTGCTATCTAGTGCGTTCGTTAACAATCCATGATCACACTAACACCGACCTTCTCCTGTGTACTGGCTTGGATCATTGATCTATTTCTTAGATATATTTTCATTCGTTCTTATTTTTTTATTATCTTTTACACCGATTGTGTTAATAAGGCAGAGTCCTCTACCAAGGTACTCCATAACCAACACACCAAGTGCGACCTAGGCGAGCAGAAACTACGATGAGCTGCTGTTCTCATGTAGGAGAGAGTCAAGCGAAATGAAAATGAAACCATATTGCGCTGCTTTCTTCCATTGCCGTGTCTAACCTATTTTCCCTCCATTTTTCTGGTATCACGTCCTTCCTACTCTAGAACCAGTCATCGATAAATCTAAAGCCCTCCTTAAGAGCATACGCTAGTATACGTCAATTTTCGGACTCACGCTACGATAATCTGTGTATAGCCGGCCATTATTGCATGTGCTCGAGCCACTCGAGTTCAACTGCGCTTTCTTTTTCAACAAGTATCTCACTGTGGCAGCTGTTCACAAGTCATGTTGCTAGAAAACAGGGTAGGGAATTGAGGGTTGAGCCAACTTCTGCTTCACCCACATCCGAACCGACGCATGTCTTTTTGGAGACATCACCGAGCCTAACACTGATTTCGTAATTACCACATCTCACAACACCTCGCTAGTGAACCCAATTTATTCCGTTAGTAAAATAGCAATTAAAAAATGGAGCAAAAAGAATTAATACCGCCAGGCAGGTCACAAGAGTAGCAATCCCTAATCACAATTGCAAGCAACCTGCAAAACACACATAAATCAATACGTTCGAGGGAAAAACAGCTGTCCCACTCGTCACGCCCTTCTTCGCAACCTTTTAGCAACAGGCTCGTGATTCAGGGTCTCCACTGTTCGCTGCCGCCGCCCTCTACCTTCTGAAACGCTGTTTCTTGAATTCGCAGATCGCCTCCGTGTGGCCCTAGATCGAGCTGGCTTAGTAGAAGCGTTTTCGACCGTTTCGAGAATATTTTGAGTCGACCACTCAAATTCAGCCTCAACAACTTCACCTTCGCTATTTCTCAGCTTCTTCCAGGTCATGAAGGCCGCCGAAAGTTTTAGGGGCTCTGGTGGAGTGACGCCACCTGCGCGCACGGTTCTAACGCGATCTGCATCGGGCTTTAGGAGCTCGGCAGCAGTATCGAGCTCTTTCAGCCGGTACGCATCCATAATCTTCCACGCCTTGTAGAGACCCCTGTCGGGATAAGTCGCTGGAACGTGTCTGGGACTG
>PPJJ03000099.1:0-47738 GCA_003705735.3 Blastobotrys peoriensis | reverse complement strand
GAAGCGCGCGGCTGCAAAGCGAGAGCTCGTAGCGGGTGGGAGAAAAATTAATGGCAAAATCATGCCTGGGCTAAACGCGTGTGAGTGTCTGTGATGAGCCTTAGACCACTGGCGACGGCAAGGATTTGTTCAAACGCTCTAATCCGTGCATCTATAGCGACTATGGAACAACCGCAGCCGCAGAGCCCGCAGCATAGGGGCCATTACTGGAAGAAGCGGGCGTTCCACTCCGGCAAGAAGTCACGAGACGGGGCTTTGGGGCAGACTAATGAATCGGACCCGTCCCTGGCCAAGAAACTAGCTGCGACTACATTGGCAAACCCCCCCAATTCGTCTCCAGCTGTTGAAAATGGTACAAAGGCACCCCCAAACCACGCGAAAAAGCTGCTACAGGAGTGCACCGACGGACTAGAGAAGGGCAACCAGATTTACATCTCTATTGATACCGAGACATGGGAGCGGAAAAATACAATTCTCACTGAAATTGGCATTGCCATTTATGATCCCAAAGACAATGCTCCCCGGAACGCTGGACGCAGTGGGTTAGTGTTCCCCCGCATCCGAGCTGCGCATTACATCATTAAAGAACAGCGGTCAAAGAGGAACGGCCGCTTTGTCGACGACCACCGAGAAAGCTTCAGCTACGGGCAGTCACTAATTGCTCCGGAAGCAATGTGCCAATCGATCCTGAAAAAGACTTTCGAACACTATGAGGCTAGAGCCAAGCTGGAAAACCAAACACTATACATTGTAGGCCACAACGTGGGCGGGGACTTGAGACAGCTCAAAGCTAGCGGCTACTACGTCCCTACCGTCCCCGTTTTCGATACTGAGCTCGTATGGAGAGCCACTACCACTGCCCCCTACTCGGCGCTAGGTAAGGTGCTGAGGTATCTCGCAATACCTCATGGCCTGCTACACAATGGGGGCAACGACGCCTACTTGACCTTGCAATTGATGCTCAACCTATGCGACCGGGAGTTTAGACAATTGAAGAAATTAGATGACGAAACCACCAGCTTCCTTGGCGCGGGCTTGAACGCGAAGATGAACAAGGTCCCGACTACACTTATGGCCGAGACAGAACAAGAGATGGAAGCATTGTTTTTAAACGCTTAATATCTTATTTATTGCAGCACAATTGCGGGCGCGGGCGGGAACGTCTATTAGCGACGGGTTGTCGCGATTTCGCCCCGCGCGGGGCCTGCACGGGGAGGTCTCAGACATTTCCTGTGCACGTGACATGCGGCTGGCGGACTGAGATGTTTTGGTCATATTTTTCATCACGCGGCTGAATCCCAAACCCACTCGAGATTCGATATTGAAAAATTCCCAGGCAGCCTGAATTTTCCTGCTATCGAACACGTTAGTGAAATCGCCTTGAAAAATCCTATCCTCATTTAAAAGTCGACATGGGAGGCATTTCTGATAAGAAGACCGCTTACTTCTCCAAGCTCCGCACTCTGCTTGACGAGTACAAGTCCCTGTTCCTTGTGGGCGTGGACAATGTCTCGTCGCAGCAGATGCACGAGGTCCGAAAGGCTCTCCGAGGACGAGGAGTCGTGCTCATGGGTAAGAACACCATGGTTCGACGTGCGTTCCGAGGATTCCTTTCTGAGATTCCCGAGATTGAGAAGCTTCTTCCTTACATCAAGGGAAACATTGGTTTCGTCTTCACCAATGAGGACCTCAAGGACATTCGGGAGGTGATTGTCTCCAACCGAGTGTCTGCCCCCGCTCGTCCCGGTGCTGTTGCTCCCAAGGACGTTTGGGTCCCTGCCGGTAACACTGGTATGGAGCCTGGTAAGACCTCTTTCTTCCAGGCTCTCGGTGTCCCCACCAAGATTGCCCGTGGTACTATTGAAATTACCACTGACGTCAAGGTCGTTGAGGTCGGTGGTAAGGTCGGTCCTTCCGAGGCTACCCTGCTTAACATGTTGAACATCTCTCCCTTCACCTACGGTCTGTCGGTTGAGCAGGTGTTTGACAACGGTCAGGTGTTCGCCCCGGCCATTCTTGACATCACCGATGACGAGCTCACCTCCTACTTCTTGGGTGCTGCTAAGACCATTGCCACCATCTCGTTGGCCATCTCTTACCCCACTCTCCCCGCTGTGTCCCACACCATCATCAACCACTACAAGAACGTTTTGGCTCTGTCGATTGCTACTGAGTACACCTTTGAGGGATCTGAGTCCATCAAGGACCGAATTGCCAACCCTGATGCTTACGCTGCTGCTGCTCCTGCTGCCGCTGCTGCTGGTGCCGGTGATGCCGCCCCTGCCGCTGCTGCTGCCGACGAAGAGGAGGAGGAGTCTGACGGCGACATGGGAATGGGTCTGTTCGACTAAGCTTCCGAATTGCGTAGCAATTGCGTAGCTGTAAATTCAATTAGGCTGTACATTAAAGTAATTGTTCAAGCTATTTCAGACAATTAATTGCCTTGTCACTGCTGAGTACGGTCGTTTGTAGCGATACTATGCCGTCCGTATAGTACAGGTGTCTGGCCACAGCTAGCACAACACCAACAAACTATCACGCCTTATATCTTACCACCCTAACGCCCTACAACTTAGTGCCCTAACGTTTTGTCCATCGCGTAGCCCGCGCCTGCGCCTGCCTCGGCCTTAGTTGTCGGATTTGGGGGTCATTCTGGTCGGAATACCGAAGGTCTCAGCCACTCCGCTATCTCCGTGGGCCGGAGATAAGATCATACTGAACCTGAAATATCGAGTACTATATAGTACGGCCAGGGCACGATTGCTTAGACACCAAGCCAAAATGTCAAAGTCCGGTGAGCCTGTGACGTATCGCCACCTGTTTCTTCTCATCCATGGGTTTTTTGGCAACCCGTCCAACCTGGCGGCCATGAAGCGGGTCCTGACGACTCGGTTTAGCCCTGAAGAGGATGGAATCGAGGTACTGGTGACCGAGTCGAACTCGGGGCTGCGGTCTTTTGATGGAGTGATGCTGGGGGCTGAAAGAGCCCAGGTTGAGCTGGAAGAGTACCTGGTGAAGCGGTATAAGAAAGACAACGTCAAGTTTAACCAAATCACGATTGTCGGGTACTCAATGGGCGGCCTGGTGTCGCGGGCGCTCATTGGCATGCTCGATGAGCAAGGGTTCTTCAATACCGTTAAACCATTTGTGTTTGCGACGTTTGCGACCCCCCATGTTGGGTCCAAATTCTCGTCTGGTTCATCTGGATCCAAGTTTCTCAACTTCCTCGGGTCCCGATTGCTGGGAATCTCGGGTAACGACTTGTTTGGCCACAATTCGACTCTCCTGGGCGAGCTGGCCGACCCAGAGGGCAAGTACTGGGCTGCTCTAAACAGGTTCGAGCATCGCATGCTGTTTGCGAATGCTATCAACGACCGTACCGTACCGTTCTTCACCGCGTTCATTATTGACCGTGACCCGTTCGAGAAATTCGAATACTTGGATTTGCTGTACTACGACACAAAGCAGCGTCAAGAGCCTGGTGAGCAAGGTGAATCTGAAGTGGGCCCATTCCTAATCGATGTTCACAACTCCAAAATCCATGCCAAACCGACGAAAATAGGTGCCAAAGCCCAGCAGGAATCGCGTCTGTTCGGGTACCTGTTCTACTTTATCGCCCCCTGGCTGCTGCCCGTACTAATCATCATCACCTCTGTCACCACAATCTTCTCTCATCGTCGAGTGAAGAAGGCGCTTGCTGCTAAGCAGGCAGACCCATCGGGCAAGGGTCTGTTGCGGAGCTCTGGGCCCCATTCAGAAACAATTGCCGAACTTGCATACTACTCTTTAGACGAAGTGTTCCTTGAAGAGCACGCCCGGTCACCGTCGCCTCCGCCGCCGTCGTCGTCATCACTTAATGCTAACTTCGAGTCTGATAACGTCACCTCGCGTGGAATTGCCCCCGTTACCAGTAATAATCAAGGCTTGTTTGAGGGATTCGGTGCCAAGGTCCTCAGCGACCAGACTAAGCACCGCATCTTGAGTTTGAACAAGCTCAAGTGGGAAAAGTACGTGGTCAAACTCCGGCGAATGCATTCTCACGCCGAAATCGTCAATCGACGGGACAAGCCAGGACAAGGAGAGAGGCTTTTAGAGCTCTTTGCTGGCATGATTGCGACCAAGCTGACTTCTGCTACATCTTCTTCTCCTTCAACCGCCACTAATCTTACTAATGGCCATGAAGACAATCAATAATGCTAGTTAATACACAAATACTATGTCAACCACTGCTAAAACATAACAACGTAATTCCGCCGATGCCCTACTCGCGGAGAGTAACGAAGTTGGCGGGGAACAGATTTCGCTCGCCATTGTACTCCCCTTCCCACCATGCCTCGTCTACAAACTCAATTTCGGTGATGACGGCTCCTTCAGGAAACGAGAGCTCGCCTTCTTCAGAAGCGGCATAGTCGTACTCCGCTACCGCCGAAGGGCGAGTCGTAAGCTGAGGCACCCCAGCCACGGGCTCGTGAGCGGGCTCAGGGACTGGTTCTGGGGCCTCTGTAGCAACCGGAGTAGGATCAGCCACTGGCTCGGGAGCGGGCGCAGGAGCAGCAGCAGAAGCGGTCTCGGGCGCTTCCTGGATCTCAACGTATGCGGCCGGGAAGAGACCAATCTCACCCTTAGAATTCTCGCCCTGCCACCAGTCAGTGTCCACAAACTCGATGTTGATGATGCGCTCTCCGTCAGCCAGCGCAATCTCATTGTCTTCGTCCTTAGTATAGTCGTAAATAGCGATTGCCACAGCTCCTGCGCTCAGTTCTGGCTCCTGTACCGGCTCTGGCTCTGGCTCGCTGGCGACGGGCTGGGCAAGCACAATTGGTTCTGGATCACGCGCAGGGAGCGGCGGCTCAGGTTCTGATTGCGAAGGAAGTGGTGGCTCGGGCTCAGCTCTAGCAGGCAGTGGCTCAGCCTGGGCTGGAGAGTTCTTGCGGGCCAACTGAGACGTGATGTCTGAGAATGACGGCGCAGGGGCCGCGTCGGGCTGAGCGACTGAAGACCCAGCAAACTTATCACGAAGCGATTTGATGTCAGTTTCTTCAGTTTCGGCCTCAGGCTCCGGCTCGTCTGCAGCTGCGGGAGCCTCGTCTTGGGCCGGCGCAGCGGGTGCGGGTGCAGACTTACCGTGCTTTTCAGCCCATAATTGAGCCGGACTCTTGCCGTTTTCTGAGCCAAAGTTCTTGAATCCGGCGGCTGCTCGAGACCCCTCTGAGGTGAACGGGCTCTGAGGAAGCGACGGCTTGCCTCGAACGGGGCCAGTACCCGCAGATGACGCAGCACTGAATCGCGACGACACCTGGTTTGATACCTTCGGTTTAGGCAATTCGCTCAACCGTCCTGAATCGTCAGAGAAGGCAGCGGCACGGTCCTTGATGGAGCTGGATGAAGAGGCCGATGGGGTGTACACAGGAGCACCGAATGCCTTCATTCGGTCCTTTACCGATCCCAGTCGCTCATCGTCGTCGCCGTTAGAACTTTCGGGCGCTGGAGCTGCCTTCGGAGCCGAAGGAGCTGAGGGAGCCGGGGCTGGTGCATCAGATTTGATGGGCTTGGATTCAATTGACTCTCGGTACTGTGGGGACGACTTTGCCTGAGCTCGAATCGCGGCAATGTCGACCTTTCCGATGGGCTGGTAAGAAGACTGCAAAGGCGCAGGTCTGTCATCTGAGAACCTTGATCCCTTGGCCTGAGCTCGAATTGCGGCAATGTCCACCTTGCCTACTGGCTGGTATGCAGTTCCTACGGCATTGTCAAGAGATGATTTAGACGACGACACCGAGCTGGGGGCAGCTGCTGCCGGTGCGGACGACTTGGCCGCCGACGGCGGGACAGGCACTGGTTTAGCTCGAATTGAAGCCAAATCGACCTGAGTGGGCCGGTACGCAGTCTGAACCTTCTTGACCTCGCTGCCCAAAGACGAGCCATCATCCCCCCACGCGTCGTCGGGAACCTCGGCGCGGTTGGAAGCTGGTCCCTCCTTAGGTCTCAATGGAACAGAATCGCGACCAGTACCTGATACTGATGAGTATTTGGAGCCGGCGGCGTCTTGGACTCGCTTCCAAATGATCTGTTCCGACAGATCCTCTGGCGATCGTGCAGTGATCTGGACGTGGTACCCAGTCAGGGTCTTAGCTACCGTCGCGTAATGGGCATTGAAATATCCCTTTGCCCGCTCAGGCACTCCCTCGCCAGCCCATCCTACTAGAACAAACTTTGACACATTGTTGAACTCGAGCCGGGCAAATCCATACTGGACCTTGCCATCGTCGAATTCCTCGACGAAATCCGCCAATGAGCCAGCTCCTTGGGCAGTAGGCTTGAGTACCGACGACGACGCAGCGGCTTCGTACGAAAACACCGCCCACGTAACCGAGGGGTCCGAGGACACCACAGAGTCGTACGCCTTTTTGATTTCAGGGCCATAGGCCGACAGATTGATGCTGTAGCTCATGTCTTGACCGGACGCTTAATGCTTATTTCCACGCGATACAACAGCAGTGGGAAAAGGGGTGTCAGTTAAGGGATCGGTTTTCTGGATTACGGCTTCCTAGGCTTCTAGGGTGATTGAGTAGGTTGCTGCTTGACTTCAGTATTGCGAATCACGCAGAGTCGAATTATCACTCCTTCCCCTTGATTCTGGATACCGTTCTAAGTGGAATTCCAGCTCAGTTGGCCTTATTTTTGGGGTGGCTTGTCAGGGTGTGGCTGTGAACTTCAGCCGCTTCCTCGGGGCCGCAACTACCTGCGGGGAGCTGGGGGGGCAGTGAATTGGCGATTGGCTGCGAGGACTCAACTTGTGCCGCCATTGTGGAATAGACGGCGGCTAATTGGCGGGGGCGTGATGGCGGGCATGATAGTGGGGTCGAGGAGCCTATTGTCTACTCACTTCCTGGCTGCTATATTCGTGCTTCTAGGCTCGGCTATGCCCCTTTGAGGCTCCTAGCAGACGCACGGCCAGCCCGCCGGATTTCGACCCCGACCCCGGATCCGGATAGTGGCTCATCTGCTGGGGTGAAATATCTGTTAGCGACAGGAAACTCGGCGGAAATAAGCCATTGCAGGACAGAGCGAGAAATTGGCCGGGTATAGGATGCGATTTTGTTGTGAGTCTGCTAATAGTATCCCCTCAGTCAGCCTGGGCCATCGCTGGTAGGGATGGGGCATTAATAGTGCTAAGTGACGCTGCGGCTACTAATGGATGTCCATGCGATATTGGATGAAGAGTTGGATGAAGAATTGGATGAAGGTGGTCGACCAAAGAAATTAAGTACAACGTTGCAGCCATAGCTGAGCTTCGGTCCTAGTAGGGTCAGCAAAAGTAGAGTATATCAATTGGTAAACTGCGGCTGGCAACAGCAGCTCTAGTGGATCTAGGTGGAGGCTGTGCTAGTGAAGGCCCAATGAGCGGTGGGCTGCACAGACCGTCTGGCCCAAATGCGTTCCCAAATGCATGGAACTCTCTATATCCAACCCAGGCTTTCTACATGATAAGCTGAGCAAAATTTGCCAAAGGTGCCAAAGATGTCACTGGGAGCATGGCAACCAAACTGCCCACATGAACGATTGGACAGACCTAATCGACGGGTGTTCTGGTTCTACTCGCTTAGTTACAGCCTTGTCGACTCAGGCTTAGAAACGCCTGTGCTATATTTTTGCCGGGATCTGCAAACTCAATTCCACCTCACCGTTGTCGTATTGGGTTCGTATTGTTCCCTGGTCATAAGCCCGGTCTCGCGTAGTCACATTCTAACCCCTGTACGGGATCTGTTTAAACACCGTATCCCTCACCCTACCCGGTCGGTTGATATGTTGCCTGTTTGATCTACTTGCTTGCCGTTGCTGTCGTTGCTGTTGAGCCCCTGCCCCGTCTCCGCCTTTGACCTCACATCTACCCCTGATCTCGCATCGCATTACTTCATTGCTGGCATACCCCATGCCCATTCTCTATGCTCATTCTTTCAGCCCCAGTTTCTCCTCATTTTGCTGTACCTGCATGCATGTCTCAAATACCGAGCCGATCGGATGCTAAGCACACCATCGTCCGGGGTTTGATTGCAGTGAGGCGTACAATGCGATTATCTCAAACGGCATTGGACATCGGCGCAAGATGGCAATTTTACAAGAGTGACCAGTTCGATGCAGATCGGGAAGCTGAGATCGGACCCGATCGTTCCATGGCCGCAGGTCGTTCATTGCACATCAAGCTGCAAGTCAAATGCTGCAACAGATACCGACAGATGTAACATGGGACTTTGCCAGATCTGACCTGAGGAAAACCTCGCATCGTAGAACGTGGCGTAGAATGGACCGTTCCACAATCGGCAATGTCAGGATTCTCAGAAGGAGCTTCCAGACAATCGACACCAAGCGCTGGTCGGGCCACCCAGAGCTGGCGCCACCCAGAGCTGGCAATTCTGTGGATTCTGAATTGGCTGCGAGTAAATGCACCCCAGCCAATGCTTCATTCTCAATCGCAGCACCCCACTTCCGACTTGCGTGCGACCAGCTCGGAGTGGATTCATGGCGAGCTCCACACATATGCGTGCCGGCAAATATTCGATGCTCAGTCTGGGCCAGACGAATTGCTAACTCTGGCTAGGCTTTGTTAGAATTGAGCCGATCCCAGACTGCCAGCTTCCGCCGACTCCTCTTGGGTGTAAAACAAGTCAACTAAACGCTGGATCCGCGAAATCGTGATAAAGTTATACTCATGAAAGCAGGCAATGAAACTAATATTAGGTTTACCCCGACACCCAATTTGACGACACCGGCACATGCTACGGTTGCTGTGGCACTGCTTACGCTGACAACTAACTAGTGTGCTCGATTGATAAGATAAGATTGAAACATCATACGCGGCTCTGGCACCTACCTAGAGCAGGCAGTCGCATTATCAGCAGCATCCCGAACTTTGGTAAAACACTAGTTCAGTCGACCAACTGTCCAAGCAAGTGCCAGATAACGGTCAATGTCGCACATGGTGTTTGTAAATGCCGAGTGATGGAAGTTTCGAATGCTCTCTATACAAACAATCACCATTTTCCACAATGAAACTGGTACAATCGCAGCCATCTCTGCAATCTCTTTCAACTTCTCCATTTCTGCCATTTCCGCCACCTCTGTGGTTTATAATGTTACGTACCATTTTCCCTACACGGGCATGACTCCTACACTACTTGTTTGTCTGTACTCTGCCTACTTCCATGGCGCCCAAAATCGTCGTCCCCTTTGTCTGTCTCATCTGTATGCTTTCTGCTTGGTGTCTTGGAATGGAGGGTGAATGTGATATGGCGCCCATTTCGCAGTAGACCAGATCGAATCGAAACCTGGTACGCAGGGCCAACAAGAAAAGAGCTTAATATCTTGAGCCATTGCATGGCATCTGGGCATCTAAATACCATGGCAGTGGCAACAATCTGGACACGATAAGCTACATTTGGGCTACGTCTACAAAATCTCAGATGGTCACTTTGTGATAGTGGCGAGCCAGGACTGGTTGTGCTGCGCCACAACAAAATCATCACAATTCCGGCCAAGCTATCCATAGCTTCAATAAAGACGCAAAAATGTAGACCCACGTCTCGGGCCCAACTGTCAAACTGCTGTCACCCAACTTTCCACCACCAACCACCGTCAATTCCCATCTGCTTGGATCCCACACTCGCCGCCGTCAGGTGGGTCCTAGCCAGGTAGAGACCGATGATCGTTACAGGGCTACAAGTTACGTGCTTCCATATGCTTAATGTGCTCAATGCGCGCCACGGTGGATATTGCGCCTCGCGTGGTTATCACAATTTCATGATCTGTAGGGGCCCACCGCCTCAATGCCATTGTTCACACACGGTGCCAAACAAACAAGACGCAGCTGTCCGTATGAGGCCGATGAGAGAGTGGACCCCTAACACAAAGAATCCTTGAGCCCGCCACATGACAGCCGGTTGGAATTGCCGCCTGAACCTACACCATGACGGACTCAGCCGGGTAGTTGCGAACCAAAGCCGCCGAATGGGATTTCTGGTTGGACCTGGGACGCCAGCTGACCTCCTGCTTCAAGTCTCAGGTGTCTGGTAGCCGGGTGTCTATCATTGCCTGTCAAGTGATATCGCGCAGCCAAAGGTACGAGCGCCGCCAGCAATCTCCCACCCCGATTAGGAATAAAACATGACGTCTTGGGACAAGTCGGCAGGGCCCGATGGCCGTAACCGATACGGATCCAGCCGTTTGGAGCTCGAACCGCCCCTGGCAATGTCCCAAAACGCTACAATTTGGGCCTAAATAGGTAAAAGTGGATGCACAAGCTATGCACCACCTACTTTAGCACCTCTCGTGGTGGCCTGCCAAAAAGCAAGTTTGAAAAGGTGGGCCCTGGTCTGTGGTTAGGTGAGTACCGACTGGTAGTACAACATGACAAGGAATGTCAGGCGGGTTTGATTTAGTTTCATATCTCTTTCCGAGACTCTTTTCACTAGAATTGCTTTATATATCGTTCGGAGACTTGTTTTAGCATATTTCGATGAGATGGGTGAGACGGCGGAGACGGGGAGGGGGATGGCTGGCAATGGGTATAGACCGGACTGGGCCGTCGTCGTCGTCATTGATATAGGCCTAATAGAATTTCAGTTTTTGTCAATGTGACGGTTTTGTTCATTAGTTTATCCAGATCTACTTTAGGTTATAGATTGCTGGCTGGGGTATCAGATGGACTAATCTAGGCATCCAAAAATAGGGATGCCGCCTATTCTCATCCAAGGGCCCCACCCCAGCATTTTAGCCATATACAAACATACATTAGCTGTACAGGGCCACAGATTGCCACAGATTGCGACGGAGCAACCCCATTACATCACCAACAAACCAACAACCAACCCCATGCTCCGCACCTACGACCTACCTAAATAATCACCTTGGTTCCCCAACATTGCCTCCACCCCGACCCCTCAAAATTGTCAGATCTACCCCCCTCCTCCCTGTGGTCTGTCCTCCCATTTGCGGCCTCCTCCCAACTACCCCTTCCTTCTCAAGACCTCCTTGCTTCTTTTCCTACCGCTCAGGTCTCACTTTGCTTTTGGGTAGCCTCTTTTGACCTGCAGCTCGGTGTGTCACATTGCTTTTTGTTTACCGGTATTTTATAACCTCCCACCCTCTTTTCGCCCTGGCAAGACGCAACCACAGGACTTAAATCTCAACCCCAAGCCAACCGACGGTACGTTTACCCACTTGATATCCATCAGTGCTAGTCGGCGGTTTTTTTTCTCGTTTGGTGGACTCGTCGGCCTCGGATTATTCCTCAATCAATAACATTCCTTGTCCTGCACCGGACTGCTTTCTGACTGGCTGCCCTTATATGCACACGGGCACCGACGGGTACGTTATAATATTCACTCTGCGAGAAAGGAGCCGGCAATTTTTTTTCGAGCCCAGGGGGACTTATTATTGAAACTTATCGCACCTTTTGCCCGTGAATTATAGGATCCCGTCTCGACACCGTTCTAAGGCTCCCGTCTTGCTCCCCCTGTTTGATTTGATGGTAGCAGATTTTGCGGTCTCATTCCTATCATATTCGCAAAATTTCTGGACCAAAATCTCAAACAAAGTTTAGCCTGGGCGCACGCGCTTGACGTTTGTGCATCTTTAAAAGGAATTTTGCTGCCTGCAACCCGCATTGGAGGTATACACACAGACACCCTAACAAGAAAACATCAGTCTCGGTTCCTGTGACTGTATAACCCAAAATCTTTAAGACAAGCGTCGGCACTTGACTTCACTTTTTCACGCTTGCTCCAGCCACCACCACCTCTACCACCTCTACCTAACCCGAATCCGACCCTCCCAAGTCGGCGAAGCCTGGAAGTGTGGCCCCAATAGCATCAGCCCGAACTTGCCGGTTTTTTTCTTCTTCTAGAGATCCGGTAAACAAACACACTTGGGCACACTGTGGGTACGAAAACCCAGACCGTGACTGACGACGCTTGGTGATCCTCTCCTCGGATTCGCTCACCAGTATCAGCGGATGGGCTCTACGGCTACGGTGAATCAAACTCAGACTCCGTTCTGCTTTCCATGTCGTGATGTGGATTCTCAACAGCTAGATTCGGCTACAGGTCGCACCGGTCCTAATCATTCGAGACAGTATACCGTGGACCTGTCATGGCTGTCGTCAGATCGACTCACTCCGCCTCCTATTCGATCATCTTCATCATCGAGTCGGCCTCCCCGATCCCCTCATCGGGGCCATGCCCACAGGAGGTCCGGGGCTCTGTCGGTCCATGACTTGAGTGGAATTGACCTGCCCGCGGCGCCATTTGCATCTTCTACCTCTTCTTCCCCTTCGCCTAATACCACCACCACTGCATCAGTATCGGCCTCATCCCCTCGAAACCTGGGCCCTGCTGCGTCTCTGCCACCACCCAAATTCCCCTCGCCCTCGCTCTATTCCCAGTCCAAGGCGTCGCTTTCTGCGTCGTCGCTGCCAATGATGCCGACTGATTCACCCGCTAGCAGCTCTGTGTCGGTTGGGCCGCTATCTCCACGACCAAAGGTATCGTTTGCCGAACCGGAGAAGACCGAGAAGACCGAGAAGGACTCCGACAGAGGCGTCAGAGAGGACCCGATCATCATTCCAACACTTTCACCATCTAGCGATATTGACAACCGAAGACGGTCTTCGGCCGAACTGACTCACCCATCTTCAGAACCTAAACGTGGCCGTCATAAGAAGGTCAAATCATGGGCTGGCTCCCTGATTCGACTTCGACACAGCGACAAGGAAGACTCAAATAATAATGGATCCCGGGACTCATCTCGAGAAGACAATAAGAAAGACCGACTTCGAGAGAAATCGCCCACCCAGATTGCTTACGATGTCCCGGACCAGTCCCAGCTTTACTCGTCTTCGTACATTCCTGTATCGGCAACTGTCAAGACCACGGTGCCGCCCTTGGAGCCGGTGATGGTTGCCACAATCGATCTGGATGAGGCGGATTTTGCTACTTTTGCTGCAAACGCAACATCCGACAGCTCGGTGTTTCGTGTGCCCAAGCGCATTTCGGACACTGGCCCAAACGGCGGCTCACCACGTGCCGAGCAGTCTATCATTGAGGAGGAAGAAGAGGAGGACGATGATGAAGACAACTGCAACAATGACGGCGCAATTAGGTCGCCGGTAATCAACCTTGGCACCACTGCGTCGTCGTCAGCGGTGTCACTATCATCCACAGCTTCGGCTTCCTATAATCGCGACCGAGGACGATACTCTCGTCGGAGCTATTCTTCGGGACTGTACAACAATGGTCGATACTCCTCGCGACCAGATTTGAAGGCTGGCGGGCCCAGCTCTCTTTCCAATTCGTCTCCGCAGAGCGCCAGAGACGAGATTCGCTCCACTCCGCGAACCGTAGATAGCCCAGGTCCGGAGGTTTACTCTCCGGCGGGTGACACTGGGGTGTCGTCGCCAGAGATTTCGGATACCGAAGACCTAGACTTCAAGCGCGAGGACGGGGATGGCATCAAGCATGGCAGCGCGACGACGGTGACGGAGGCGACGACAGTACTACAACCAGAGGCGGCCGAGAAGCATCAGCTCGAACCGGAGACAGCCCAGGGACTGCCGGGCGATTCGGGAGTTAGTGCAGGCCCAACAGCGATGCATACGGCCAAGACTGCTGAGCCCTCGGATGCCTCGACTGATGCTGTTGCCGCTGCGTCGCCGCGACGTGCAGCTGATGGTGCAAATACGACGATGACGAAAAATGAATGGTCTGAGGCGACGCCTCGACCTCAAAGTGCGCTACGCGCAAAGAATCGACAGTTTCGACTCAGCCTGTCTCGAATTGGCCGAAAGTCAGGGACGTTTGACTTTGACTCCCAATCACTTCGATCGTTTTCTCATGACCAGGGCTCAATCTTTTCAACCGCCTCCTCCAACCGACGGTCGCTGCCAGGCCGGGTGTGGGGATGGATGCGTCGACTCCCTAAGGACAATCGAGCAGGCCAGCCATGACCATTCTGACCTAGAAGAAGACAATTGACTTGTCACGTGTGATTTTATTAACTATTTATTGGGGAGGACCCCCGAGATTCGATTCTCAACCGTCTGCATAGACATTTTATAGCTGTGAGCAGGCTCATGTACATTTAGCAACAGGCATCAGCTGAGACACTTCATTTCGTCACTTCCCACTTCCTTCCCGCGCAAGACTGAAAGATGGATCAGATCGGAGGACCGGTCGATCGGCCCGATTCAGCCGTGCGATCAGGTCCTGCACAGCCTCTCCTGCATGTGCTCCGTCTATTTCGGCTGCGCATGATTGAAGATGCAGCAACCTCGTCTAACTGTGAAGGCGTGGTAGTGAAATTGAGATCTTGAGACGGTGAGGATGGAGTGCCATTTGGTTGTGTTGGTGCACGGGCTGTGGGGAACAGTGGCCCATTTTGACTATATTTCTTCGCAATTGGAGGCGTCAGGGGCCCATGTTCATCGTGATTTGAGCACTGTGCCGGGAGTAGATGATCCAACACCACCCAAAGGACAGCTCCCGACAATTGTGTATCGGGCGTATGGCAACGAGGGGTACTTTACATACGACGGAATTGATGTATGCGGGACGCGAGTGGCGACGGAGATTGAAGACGAAGTGCAGCGGCTGAATGCGTCTGGCAAGTGGAAGGTGACAAATCTCTCCATCACGGGATACTCTTTGGGCGGGCTAGTGTCGAGATTTGCGATTGGAATTCTCCATCGACGTCAAGTCCCTGAGAAATTTCATTTCAAGCTCGACTCTTTCACCACGTTTGCCACACCTCATGTCGGGGTTGAGGTGTTGGGATCTCGGCTTCTTGCTCGCGCGTTTAACTTTATTGGGTCAATCTCCATGGCGTCTACGTCCCGCCAGCTGTTTTTGTGTGACAAATATCACCGCGACGCCCCACTGCTCCAGTACATGGCCGATCCTCGATCACCGTTCTACGAGGGCCTCAAGCAATTTGAGAACCTGTCTCTGTATGCAAACGTAGCTCACGACCGGCGCTGTGAGTGGTATACCGCCTCGATCAGTGCCGAGGACCCGTTTGCTGGTCGGTCAACTCTCGTCAGCGGCCCTTACATTGCAGGATACGAACCCACGCTCCTTGAATACGACTACAAGTCCGCTGCTACCCCGCCGCAGTTTGTTTCCTCCACATCTCAAACTGCGAGCTCTGGTGGCGGCATTTTGGGCAGGGCAGTGCGGTTTGTGAGCCGGGCCGTGAGACGAGCGGGAGCGTTCGCTGTGGTCGTGTTTAACCTCGTGGTTGTAGTGCCGTTGTGGTTTGTGGCTTTCACCATCAATGCTACATACCAGACAGTTGTGTCCAATCTTCGCCAACGATCGTTCCGGTCTCAAGGGCGCATGAACACTGACTTGGAACCGACCATTGATCAATTGCTGGAAGACGAGGCCGACGAGGTGGTGGAGTCACTGTACCGTGCCGTCACTGGCGGCCGAGACCGTCAGCGAGCGCCGGCTGGTACCAGCGATGCTGACGCAGAAAAGACGCCGTTGCTGCCTAAGCTATTAGAGCTGAACCGCGCCCAGACGTTTATTGTTGCTAAATTGAACGAACTTGATTGGAATAAGGTTCCTGTTCGAATCACTAAGCACCCTCATGCTCACGCTGCGATCATTGTCCGATTCCCCGCCAAGGGGTTTGAAGAGGGCGAGACCACCGTCAAGCACTGGGTAGAGCTCTTTTTTACCAAACAGAGGGTTCAATAGCGCATCGCCTCGGCAATTATTATTATAACCATTTGACAGTTGTAGGCTAACAAACATTTACACTGATAAGATTTGGCACGTCTCAGATCGAGACAGAGCGGCTGAAAATTTCAATTTTCAAATCACAGTGGGTGTAAATTTCATGAGTAATTCGACGACAATCCACAGCGAAAATGGCGAGACAAGCTACGGTTGTCCGGGACACGAACGAGACCAAGATCCAGATCGCTCTCAACCTTGATGGTGGCCCTGTGTCTCTAGAGAAGTCGATCCTGAAAAAGTCAGGTGACGAGCACGCCACTCAAGCGTCTTCGGCCCAGGTTATCAATGTGCAGTCAGGGATTGGGTTTCTGGATCACATGTTACACGCTCTGGCGAAGCATTCTGGATGGAGTTTGATTCTTGAGTGTGTTGGGGACCTGCATATTGACGACCACCACAGTGCCGAGGATTGTGCAATTGCTCTAGGTACTGCGTTCAAGGAAGCGCTTGGCGCGGTCCGAGGCGTAAAGCGATTCGGGACCGGATTTGCTCCATTGGACGAGGCATTGGCTCGTGCAGTGGTCGACCTGTCAAATCGGCCATATGCTGTTGTTGAGCTCGGATTGAAGCGAGAGAAGATTGGTGATCTGAGCT
This sequence comes from Blastobotrys peoriensis, assembly GCA_003705735.3. NCBI lineage: Eukaryota > Fungi > Ascomycota > Dipodascomycetes > Dipodascales > Trichomonascaceae > Blastobotrys > Blastobotrys peoriensis. The sequence goes on along the minus strand of PPJJ03000099.1, from coordinate 31,350 downwards.
GTGAAATGATTCCTCACGTGCTTGAGTCGTTTGCGCAGGCCGCAGCAATTACTATGCATGTTGACGTGCTACGAGGATTCAATGACCACCACCGATCAGAGGCCGCGTTTAAGGCGCTGGCGGTAGCCATTCGAGAAGCGATTTCGTCTAACGGCACCAACGATGTCCCGTCTACCAAAGGTGTCCTACGTTAACCAGCGTTATCATTCCTCTAGTAGCTAACTAAATAATGAGTTCTGAATCAAATTGTACAATGCATTTGTGTCTTCATCGTCGGATTTTGTTTGCCTGCTCTTCACATCGACGTATCGAGATTGGGCCGATCGAGTCAATGGCAGAGTAGCGCCCCGGCGCGGAGGATGAGACAGGATGAGACTGGGGCCACCCGTGATGGGGTCGACCCGGAGCTGCTGAACCACAAACTGGTTCACATGCTTGCGAGCCTTTTGCTTGACAGGCTCTACAGGTGAGGATGATGTCACAGACACTCCGTAGTCAGCGACAGCAATAACACCGGCTGCTGCTACTGGGCGGCCGCCTCGAACCAGCGTTCGGCCAGGAAGATGCGATGCGCTAGTGATGCCCTGCGGGGTGGTAAATGCAGTCCCCGGCAGCACATATGACAACCCAGCGGTCGCAATTGGGCCACTGGAAGCAACCTCACGAGCAGCATTGGTCCTCGCTGGGGCCGCGGCGGTAGCTGTGGGTTCGTGGTCAGTGGATGCTTGAAATTCCCGGATGATGCTGAGTAAATCCGGAAGTTGATACTTGCGTAGGGCCAGGATAGTCAATTGCTTTTTGTTCTGAAGCCAGGAAGCAAAGTCCTTTTTGATTGCGTCGTCCTTGAGTCCCCGGTCAGTGCCAGTGTCCCCAAAAAATAACGGCGACAGGTCTGGTCGATGGGGGGAGTTTCGAGGAATTGGCGATGCAGGGACCGCCAGCATCCGCAGACGGTCTAAAATAAGCTTTTTGGACCCTCCAGACTTGAAGTCGGTCATGTTTTCGTTGGTGTGGACGGCATCCACTTGTAAGTATCGAGGCAGCCGGTCCTGGGGTAATGATGCCTTGAGTCCATAGTCTCGGCGAAATCTTGATGCAGGGGTCGTGTGAATGATCTGTCGAGTCGGTCTAAATTTTGAAATGGGAATCGCGTTTGGGTCATTATTCCGGCCCTGGGCCCCAAACCGGGACCCGTCGTCGCCTCGACCTAGCCGTTGGATCGAATTGTCAATGGCCTGGGTCGACGCTAGTTGGACTAATTTCGAATCGCGAACCAAATTGGAAAAGGTGGACAGCTGGCGGCTACAACATGGACATTTGCGTAACCGCGGCCCCCTTTTCGATCCAGTAGATATCATAATGACGCCAACCTGTGGGGTGGACAGGTTGAACTTTGACCGCTACTGGCTGGATTCAGGCGAAAACTTGACTTTTCAGCACGGCTGCGCACTTAAAAACGTATGGGAAGCGGAGGTCGAGAGATGGGGGTGAGACAGCGTATGAGGCAGTGGGAAGTAGGGGAGAGGGGGAAATAAGAGTGGATTTGCTCGGAGCAAGGCGACGGAATTGGACTCAATTGCATCCCGAGAGTCGTAGAGCCGAGGGCCTGAAACAGACAGGATCATATGGCGTGCTCTACTGCTGGATCTCTCCCTCTGCCATTCTCCACGCGGCGTACTAGTGCGACGTATACAGCCAATTGAAAGTTCGCCCATGGTGAATTGTACTAGCTCATGTGAACGTGTGATCGTTTAACCCATTTCCCCACTACTCTTCGCTGCAGTTTCCTCTATCGCACCTCCCTGGTATCTCTTCTCCCCCTCCCGGTCCGGGTCTCCCACTCCTTTACTCTCTGATATTCATTTCTTCTAGAAGCTCTGATCGCTTCCTATCTCGGACCCCAACGGTTGCTAGGCACACACCGGATAGGCGTCAAAAAAAGTCGCTAGAGCCAGCAATTGGCACAGAACGCGCTCTTTCCAGGCCCCCTCGCACCGCCAGCGGCAAGCACTCGTCCCCTACACCCTGATCGCCCTCACCGCCTCCGCAGCAGCCAAGCCACCCCCTCTCCGGGTTCTCCTGTCTTCTGTCACGTGAGCGATTCCATTTTTTATTTTTTGTTTTTATTTTTTTCGCCGTACCCTCGCCTACATAGTAATCCTCAAATCAGCCAGCCAAGATTAGCCAACGATGGCAACGGCCGATGAATAAGCGACATTATTAGACCTACCTAGGATCCGAGAGCAAGCTAGGCGAGAAGCGAGACGACTGCGGTGATAAGCGACTAAGAGCGGTTTGTCGTCAAGCGGACATAAGCCTACCTATCTACTAGTCTACCATTCCATTAGTTGACCAGTCGACCACGATACGGGATTGCAATACGGTCCGGACTCGCTCTTTTACGATCAGTTGAACTTTCCGGCATTTCAGGGGATTGAAAAAAATGTCGAAGGACGCGGTTGCCACCCGGTACCGCCGAGAAGAAGTCATTGGGCGGGGTAATTTTGGCGTGGTGTATAAAGGAGTGGATCTCGAGGCGCGCCGTGTCGTAGCAATCAAGGTCTTGGATCTCGATACTGCAGAAGATGATTTGCTCGATATCCAGCAGGAGATTAACACTCTGTCCAATCTGACCCAATCCGATGCCGTCAACATTACAAAATACTTCGGGTCGTACCTTCTCGGTACTAAGCTCTGGATTATTATGGATCTGTGCTCAGGGGGATCTGTGAGGTCTCTACTCAAGCCAGGACGGTTCGATGAAAAGTACACGTCGGTGATTATGCGAGAGGTGCTGTTGGCCCTGTCATATATCCACAAAGAGGGCATTATCCACCGAGACATTAAGGCTGCTAACATTCTGGTGTCAAATGACGGCCGAGTGCGGTTGTGCGACTTTGGCGTTGCGGCACAGGTTACCACCAACAAGCTCAAACGGTCGACAATTGTAGGGACTCCGTACTGGATGGCACCGGAGGTAATCACTGAGGGCGCCACCTACAACACCAAAGCGGACATTTGGAGTTTGGGGGTCACGCTATTTGAAATTGCAACGGGGAACCCTCCGCACGCCGATCAAGACGCTTTCCGGGCAATTATGCTCATTCCGAGACAAAAGCCAGCTCGACTAGAGGGCTCGCAGTACTCGGGAGCCATCAAGGAGTTTGTAGCTCATTGCTTGGACGAGCACCCGGAGGAGAGGCCCACTGCCGATGAGCTGACCAAGCTCCGGTTTATCAAAGGGTCCCGATCTGTGCCCACTACAGCATTGCACGATTTGGTGTCGCGATACCGGTCGTGGCGTGAAAAAAACCATGCAAGAGACTCGGTCGCAATGATCAAAGGGATTAAATTGGACGATGGTATGGACCAGGGCGATGGCCGCCGCCATAGCGTGGCTTCAAATTACTCGGCTAGCTCTGAGGACTCTGACCGATGGGACTTTGATACGTCCGACATGAACGGGTGTGGCTACGAGTACGACGGCCAACCTACATACTTCCCTGACGGAGCCGGCGCTCACCACTATGGCCACCCTCATCATTTGGACACTCTCGGCAACGCATCGTCGATATCGACTCACGCGTCGCCACCTGAGGACCAGCTCAATGGTTTAGGGTTCACCTATCCGGGCCAGGCGACGGCCACTGCGCCAACCATTGCTCCATTTGGCTCTCACCCCTCAGAGGTGTCTCGCGATGGGACTGTGCGAGAGATCCGTCACAACGCGTCGTCAGCTGCTCCCACTGACGGACCCAAGTCGCTTCTTGAGCTATTTGAAGGCAACCAGGGCGACGGGGGCGTTGGCGCCGACGGCGGTGTCGGTGGAGGACCTCCCCAGCCGGGATCTTTGCACGGTACACCAGTGACAGAGAATTTCTCAATGCATTCGCTAGGACCGCCTCCCCCTGCGACGCCAACAGTTGAAATCGAAATTCCGTCTTTTGATGCCATGGAGTCTGAGACCAATCTTGCGTCCACCACGCACGCTTCTACAGTCAGCCTCCCCACTAGCGCGCAGGCGAGCACGACCCATTCGCTTATGCAAGCGGCGCCACCTTCAATGTCGTCTGGACCACCATCGGCACCTCCTCCATCTATCCCACCACCAGTTCCACATTCTGGCCCAGGCCCTGGTGCTTCCGGTCACTTGGCTCAATATCCTGGTCTGCATTCCGGCTCGCACCCAGGCCTTTCTACTAACCATTCAACCCCATCGTTACCAACCTCTACCACCCCTTCTAGCATCACCCCGCACCTACCAACGCGGGATAATCCCTTCCCTAATGGCCCGCCCCCGCCAATTCCGGCCCGGTCGCGGTCAAACACTCTCACCCCAGCCTCAAAGCACCATCCGCTGCCAATTCAGACGTCGGGCATCAACGGAATCCCCCCACAGCCACTCTCAGCTGGCCCAATGCCACCACTGTCGACAAATGGGTCGACCCAGTCCCTCGCTTCTGCTGCAATGCCCGTCCAACCGGCGTCTGCAACCGCGATGCTCCCGCCTCAACTGCCTCACTCGCTGCGCCGGACCCCGAGCCCGAAGCGAATGGCCAAGGCGGCCTCCGGAGCGTCAGCGGCAGCAGCACCAGCAACTACAGACACAGGAACGGCCACAGTGGCCACTGCAACCTCGTCGTCGGCCTCCACTGGATCGACGGTTCCAGCCAATTCGGCTTCGGTGTCACCGTCAGCACCCCCACCGCAGTCAAAAGCATGGAGGCTGAAAATGTCCTTTGCTGAAGACAAGGCGTCCGGGCCAGCAGCAGCCATCGCAGCGGCAACCGGGAGCACTGGCGCGGGAGCGGGCGCTGGTGGCCCATTGTCAAGCTCCCCGCTGTTGAGCGACGACGCTACTGAGCGGTCTCCGTCGTTTAGCCCTTCTAGCACGTCTGTGACGTCGTCGCCGTCAATGGACTCCGATTCGAGCTTCCAGCATTCAACTGTGGGTTCGGCGACCACGACTGGCTCAAAAGCAGCAGGAGCAGCGACGGCGGCCCCGCCATCAACTGGGCAGAGAAAGCCGGCTACGACTGCCCCCGGGGCTGGGGGCCAGTTCAAAAAGACAATGAGCGCTCCGTCGCTGGTGAGAGGCGAGAACCGGCTTCATATCTCAATGCCGCCGCCGTCATTGCCTGTGAGCGCGATTGGCTCGTTTCAAGGCACTCCAAGCACGAGCCACCCACTGACAGCACAGTCACAGTCGCAGTCGCAATGGGCAACGGCGGAACCAGATTCTTTGGGCCCTCTTCAAGACGACTTGAACGAGAATTTGGTGTTCCCGACTATGCCTAAACTAGACGTGACGACTCTACTGGACAGTAATGGCAAAGAGGCTGTAGTTGCTCATCTGGATACAATGCTAGGTGCGTTTGACGACGCGCTAGCAGTAGTCGAGAAGGGACTAAACTCTCTCTTAGTGTAATTCACAATTGCAATAAGCAATGGACAAATTAGCTGGCATAACTACAGTGAATCCGAGCCTGGCACGGCCGATGGAATGGAACTTAATGTATCACCTCGTTATCTATCTACACCTTTCGCTTGGAAACCTGGATGTTATCAAGAGCAGCTCGCTCAAACTCCTCGGCCTCAACTTCAAGCAGATATGGAACCAAGTACGACTTGTCCTAGTAGTTAGTAACCAGCTACGGCATTCAGCCCCCAAAACCCCCCATTCACTTACGTCCTCAGGCTTCGTCTGTTCATGCTTGGGCAAAAGCTTGTGAGAAAGCGACAACTGCGTAGCAGTTGCAATTCGGTAAATTCGTGCATAAGATTCGTCTTCAGGCAGACGCTTAAGAGCCTTCTGGGCAGTCTCGGTCTCTTCAATGATCAGGTCATCGAACTTAAGGCCCATCTTTCGGTATCCGGAAAACTCGGTGAACCAAGCCGCAGCCGGGACGAAGACGGACTTCAGGACCGGCTTTGACAGGATGTAACTCGAAATCCTCTCCAACTGAGTGAACGTCGACATTGTTGATGAATCGGAATTGGCGTTGGAATCGCTAACGAGTGGAATATTTGATTTTGGCGTCTAGTTGGGGACGATTTGATTGGTGGAGTGTGTACGGCTGCCAGAATGTTAGCAAGTAGGAGACCGGAGCTGGGCAGAGTAGCAAACGGGCGTGGAGGCAGTCAGAGTGAGAGAGGAGCCGTGGTATTAAGGAGGCCCTTATTTCAATGGAATCGCATTAGCTTGAATTTCCCCACTTCCCTGGTATCGCCAATGCCCGATTGTCCGCTGCTGCTGCTGCTGCTACTTCGAGCGCCGTCCTACTCCTCCACCTCCAGTTCAGTTGTCTCAGAGATGGGGCGGCTGTGCTGAAATTTTATCTAAATCAGTTCCGGATCAATCAGATCCAATTCACCCACATCTAGCATGAGACCCTCAAGCTGTGCTCAATTCAGTCAAACGCTGAGAGCACTGGCTGGACCTCGAGAGCCTCCTATAAAGGTTTCAGGGAAGACGTTTGATACGCTTTTCCCTAAACCCAAAACTCGCAGAAAGGCCTGGGAAGGCCAGGATAAGGATCAATACTTCCGTGAACGCTTCTCACATATCCATGCCGGACAAATTCGAGCTCGAAAAGAGCGTGAGGCCCAGGGACTGACCCGACCACGAGGAAGCTCGATGGATAGGGAAAGGAGACCCAGAGTCAATCTCAGAACTCTCACTGACCCTCATAAAGAGTACCTGTTTGGTACCCGGGCTATCGTCCATGCATTACAAGGCACCAAGCGCCAGGTGTATCGAAAGATTTACTTCAGCGGCTTCGAGCCAAACATCAACAAAGAAGTCCTTGCACTTGCGCAGGAAAATGGCGTTCCAATTGAGTACAACACTGAAAAGCAGAAACTAAACGAACTCACCCGCAACGGCGTACACAATGGACTGGTGCTGGATACGAAACCCTTGGAAGTCGAGCAATTGCAGACCTTGAATGCGGACAGCTCTATCACCATGATAGATAATGAAGGTAACACTGTCACTGAACCGATTGACTTGTCTGACCGTTACGACAAGCCAAACCCATTGGGTCTATTTATTGATTCCGTCACCGACGCGCATAATATGGGAGCAATTCTCCGATCTGCATACTTTTTTGGAGTTGACTTCGTCGCTCTGACTGCCAAAAACAGCGCTAGCTTGAACCCGGTGGTCGCAAAGTCGTCTGCCGGTGCAGTGGACTTGATCCCAGTGTACACGGTGGAGAAGCCACTGGCGTTTGTAGAAAAGGGAGTAGAAGACGGGTGGAATTTTGTCGCAACCGTGGCAGAGCTGGGCAAAAATGCTGACAAGGCCAATGTGCCCGCAAGTGGACTGGTGTCACTGCTGGAGTCCGGACCCACTGTGCTTGTGCTAGGGTCCGAGGGCAAGGGTCTCCGCAAATCACTGCTTGACCGATGCAATGCCCAGACGACAATTGCTCGAGCCAATGAGTTGGCCATAGACTCGCTCAATGTTAGTGTCGCGACTGGAGTCATCCTGTCAAAATTCCACCCCGCAGATGCATTTGATAACTAGCCGGCCTGTAAATAGACAATTACCAATGTACATAATAATGACGAAGCGAATTTATTGCGCAATGGCCTCGATTTTTGACTAGTTGAGCGATTTGAGTTTTGCAGTGTGAATGAAATAAATTAATTATTAGCTCCCAGGCTCTATGGTTGGAATAATTGCGACCGTGGCACCGTCTATTTGACGTCAAGCACTGCGGTCTTAGCGTGTACTGCTCGTCTAGCAGTGGCCTTGGCGACCTCCAGCTTCTGGTCCTCGGTCATTGCCTCCCGCGACTTGCGGCCGACCTCGTCGCTGATGTCGCGAATGCGCCAAGTCAACAGGAATGTCTGGCACGCGTCCTCGTAAGTGGACAGAATCTGCTTGGACAGCAAATCGTGGTTAGACTGGAACTCTAGTGGGGTCTTGCCGCTGCGGACAATGGCAGCGGACAGGAATGCATAAAACTCATTGTAGAACATGTCATCTTCAGGGTAGCTGAACACTTGTTCCTTGGTGTCGGAAACGGGAGTTCGCACGTGCAACACGGGGTTGGTGTACACGTCGTTGATACGGAACTGGTATCCGTCAGCGTATACTGAAATCTCGTTAGAGTATCCAACGCCGTGAAGAGCAATCACATGAGTAAGGGAGCCCAGGGCGCCGCTGGCAAACTTCCAGAACGCAGCTGTGGATCGAGGTACCCGGTCCTCTGGCTCAATCTTAGACTCATCAATGAGCTTGAGGTCAATTTCACCAGCAGGCTCATTGTGCTCCAGAGTGGTAGCCTGGACAGAGTCCAGAACAACCTCGCCACCAAGGTATCTCATCAGGTCGCAGAAATGGGTGCCCTGCTCGATAATGGGCCCTCCTTGCTGAGACTTCATCCACCATGGAGCCTTGGACTCGAGGTTGTAGGCCATGGCGTAGCGGCCAGTGACCAGCATCACTTTCAAGTTGTTTTCCTTGATGATGGACTTGACCTTTTGAACAACCTTGAGGTATCGCATCATGTATCCAATTCCTACAGTGGCCTCAGGTGCCTGAGTTCGCAGGAGACTCGCGACTTCAATGGGCTCGTCAGGACGGGTGGTGGCCACTGGCTTCTCGACAAAGTATGTCTGCATCTGGGTGCCAAACAGTCGGATCATCTCCAACTCGAGGTCGCGGCCCTCCAGAGTAGTTCCTCGAAAGTGGGGAGGCGATGCGAGAATGCACAGGTCGACCTTGGACTTGAGTGCAGCGGCAGCCTCAGCAGGGTTGGCGAAGTACCGAGTAGACTCGTAGGCCTTCGCATGGCTGCCCTCCGCCTTCTCGGTCATAATCTGATCATATCGAGCCCGGTTAGGGTCAATGATCGCGGCCACCTCCAGGCGGTCGCCCAAGATAGACTCAATTCGAGCCGAGTGGTTCCAAACCACTGAAGGAGCGCCAAATGTGATGAGTCCAGCTCCCACAAACGCAACCACTACGGGATCTGCCTTAGGCTTAACCACATCTTCAAGAACTGGAGCCATTTTTTCGTCAAATATACGAAAAGACGATTATCAGGAGTAGAGGATCCCGTTTTCTAACCTCTTATAGTTGCCCAGTGTCGTCCCTGGTATTTATATCATTTTACCCTACTCACCGCTTTGCAATCTTATCGCGGATGCCCCCCCTAATCGGGGCACCATACCGCCGATACTTAGCAGTAAATGTTCTCCCGGCCACTCGGGCGCATCGGCGTGCGGGTAGACTGGCTAACGAGGAAGGGATTGAAGCTAGTGCGGCTGAGGGGACAAATTTTTCCGGTGCAATGGGGTCCGATCTAACAATAGGAATGCGGGGGCGAGCACGGAGGCGAAGCTGCCGGGAGAAGCGGCGGCAGCCAGGGTCTGGTGATTGCGCACGCAAAGGGAGAGGTAACCGCGATAGGGGCAGTTGGAAATAGGGAGGTAGGGAGTTAGGGGCGAGAATTGGAGGCGGGCCTGGCTGACAGTGTTTACAACCGATTTTTTTCCGAGACCGTAATGACGTCGTCCGGAACAATGTTTGAAGGCGGGCCGCCTCAATACGGTCAAATTAATTACAAAACTGGCGATTTCAGACATGTCTCTTACAAAACAGGGTTTTCTCTGTCTATCAGTCAACGCATTGAGACACAGCCAACTTCGCCGCACTATAGCCGCCGAGGTCGAGGTGAAAATTATGGGCTATCCGACAAAAACAGGCAATGATCAGGGCACTTCGGCAAAGGCTCGGCTAAAGGCCAGGACCAAAACACCGGGCCGTAGCACCGAGAAGCACAGATGATAGGCTAAAGCTCGGAGCATGGCCGAACTTCGGGCCCATGAGACCCTGCGAGCATGCACTGCGTGAGCAATACGTGCAGTTGATGTCATTGATGTCATTTGCAATTCATTTAGATCATATTTGAGGGCGTACCTACCTAAAACCACGCAAAGACAAGCATTGCGCAATCCAACCGAGAAAGCTCCCAGCTCTGATACCAGTGGTCAAAGGCATTCCTCCCTGAAAGCGAGAGAACCATTTTCTGTCCTGGCGGCTAGTAGTCATGGGTATCCTCTTTGGTCTCATATGCAACTGGTTCGTATCCTAAGTCGGCTAAGATGTTCCCAGGGCCCTTCTCCTTGAAATAGGCGAGGTCCTCCTCGGACTTGGCCAGCAGCATGCCAATAATTCCCAGCGAATTGAACCCTCGGCCATCTACGGAGCTCTTGGACCGGGGCGCCGCAATCATCCATCTCTCGGTCATGACAAAATTGTGTGAAGCCTCTTTGGGGACGACTTCGTTATTGCGCAGTACAGTCATCACCCGCGACATGACACCCGAGTACCGCATCCCGAGATGGTCCTTGTCAGTAGACTCGGTGATGGGCGCGATATAGTGCGCGAATGCTGGTCGCTGGTCGGTTAGCGGTCGCTGTAAATCAGTGAACCCAGGATTGAGGGCCACAATTTGGTCCACAAATGGCTCAAACTCCGACGTGGGTGGTAATGGCACAATCTGGATGTGCTTGTGGTCAATTGAAGCTCCAGAATGAGGGCCGCTGTTGTAAAAGGCGGCGTGGCGCTTTCCATTCGACGACTCATTGAGCAACTTCAACGCCTTTGAGGTCGCCGCCAAGTCTGCCGGGGTCAATGCTGCCGACTGCGAGACTTGCTTCTTTGTCACCACCAAGATATGGTCTTTTACGATTGCAAACTTGTTAAGCACGATGCGGTAGTCGTCCTCAAAGTCGTCTAGAACGGTCAATTTGGGCTCGGGGCTTGTCCATGGACTACCCAGCAGCTTTGGCGCGGCATCTTCGCTCTTCACAGCGTTCGGCTTCTTGTTGAGCGCCGGCGCTAGCGTGTATAAATACTGGATCCCGTGTACCGTCTCTGTGCTCGAAGTAGAAGGGGTGAACACCAGAGCACCAGAAGCCTTAGCGGCTTCGAACTTCTGGCTGACCAGACTGGCCAGTGAATTTGGTCCTGGTGTCGCTAAATCAGGCATTTTCTTACCAGCAATACTCGTAAATGTAATCTGTCGCAGTTGTATAGGAGCCCTTATAAATACTTGTCTGAGAGCCATTTTCCATTATTTAAGTCATCTCCGGGGCCCAAACTTTACGCCGTATACCTCACGTGTTTTTTCAGGCCAAGTCAATACCGTCAGCAGTAGAAAATTCTAGCCGCCAGAAGGTCGACCTAGAATCATGGCTACAAGTCACCAGACAATTCCAGATTGGGCTGGGGGGTAAAGACTAAGTGGATGTATAATGCGGTGCGCATTGTTGATATTTGATTTGCGTTCGGTCGCCACTCGGTGCTGCGTGGCCATGCAATTAAGGTTCTGCCAAGAGAGGGGTCAGAACTGTAGGCTCAGAATTGGACGCGTGACTGCCAAATTGCAATTGTGCCACCCACACCCAATGAAAGCGGCAAAAAGTGCCCATAGGCTGCGCTTATCCGCGGCCTCACAGTCGGGTACCGCAAAAGAGGTTCGGATAATCACGTGACTCACACGTGATGAGCTCAACAAATCCGCTCTCCTCCAACCTGCCTACGATGTCTACGCCCGGCACGGTAACTGTCAACTCGCAGTGCCGGCCGCACAGCTGCATTGACAGTGCAATCCCTCCCCCGCTATCTTTACCCCAGCTCCCGTTTGCCCGCCGTTTCCGTATCCCAACGTTGCAGCCGGCACTTCCTCGGCTCCTCCCTTATCCCAGCCCCGTTGGCCCGATCCCCACATTAAAAATCAAAGTGAAAAATTGGGGCCGAGGACCAGTCATAGCCGGTCGAAATATATCAGGGGAGCCTGTGACGGAGCTTAAGTGGGACGACAGCGACAGGAGCGCCGGAAGTAGCAACACGAAACAAGTGAGACGACCGTACTGGATCCGAGGCAACTGTAAACGTGCCTGAAGCGACCTGGAGCCGTGAAATCTGAGAGTTGCAAGGGCAAGCGGACTGCTTGACTACTCGGTTACTGCTTAGGCGCGCACCATTTGGCCCCAACCGGCTCATTACTCACTTCGCATTTGATATATTGTCCGTGCTGTGCACTGTTCGCAACAATGTCGACGATAGTAAACGGCAATGACATTGCTGCCCCTGGTCAAGATTCTTCATTGTCGGCTCAGAGAGAGCTGGCGGGAATCGCAAAGTATGATCTCAAAATGTTGAATCCAGGAGCGATCCAGATCAATGTTGAAGGTGCGTTCATTGTGGACGAGGACCAAGTAGATGGCCGTCTGACGCCTCCTGATACTCGGGACATTGCGCTGCCTCATGAAAACAGCAAGGTGTCGCATATTGCAGTGGACATTGGGGGATCACTGGCCAAGGTGGTGTACTTCACTAAGAACAAGCATGGAAGAGGGGGCCGGTTGAACTTTGCAAAGTTCGAGACCGAGCGCATTGAAGATTGCATTGACTTTATTGCCGACATTCTCGATTCAAGGAGAGGAAGCTTGGGATCAAACGAGTCCTCGTCTCAGCATATCATGGCTACCGGTGGCGGATCATATAAGTTTTATGACCGACTTAGGGAGCGATTGGGGGTTGACATTGGCCGAGCCGACGAGATGGAGTGTCTTATTGCAGGCCTCGACTTCTTCATCACTCAGATTCCTGAAGAGGTCTTTACCTACTCAGTCACTAACCCAATGCAGTTTGCGCTGTCCCGGCCAAACATCTACCCGTACCTCTTGGTGAACATCGGGTCTGGAGTGTCAATGATCAAGGTTCTCGGCCCTCAGAACTTTATTCGTATTGGGGGGTCCTCTCTAGGAGGGGGGACTTTGTGGGGCCTGTTATCGCTGCTTACCGACGCAAGCTCTTATGATGAGATGCTGGAAATGGCAGCTGAGGGTGACAATACCAACGTTGACATGCTTGTCGGAGATATTTATGGAACCGACTACGGTCGAATCGGGCTCAAGTCGACTACAATTGCGTCGAGCTTTGGCCGAGTATTCAAGAAGGCGAGAGCCACAGGTAAGGGCCATGCCGGCCCTGGAGACGAGGGCGCCGCTGCCACAACCGTAGCAGAGCGCCACAACTTGTTTAAAGGCGAGGACATTTCTCGAAGCCTCTTGTACGCCATCTCCAACAACATTGGTCAAATTGCATACCTCCAGGCCCAGCGCCATCAGCTTGAGCATATCTATTTTGGCGGATCGTACATTCGTGGCCACCCACAGACGATGAACACCTTGTCATACGCAATCAAGTTCTGGTCACAAGGCGAGAAGCAGGCGTATTTCCTGCGACACGAGGGGTACTTGGGTGCTGTTGGAGCCTTCCTCAAGCAGCAGCCAAAGGACGAGTGGATATCTTAATACGCCCTCGTACTGTAACATATTGATAACGAATGTCATGAGCATAAACATTTATAAATAGTGGTAGGGATGGGGTTAGCTGGTCAGACTGTTGACAATAGAGATCATGGACTGGTGCCATTTGGCGGCGTTCTCGACTTGGGTCTGGCCTCGCTCAAGGTCCTGGGCTCTCGACTTGACCAGACTCTCGGCTATGGCCTGTTCCTTTCGCTTCTTTTCAGTGAGTTCTGCAATCTCCTGTTCAACAATCGCCGCTTGTGATTCCACTTCAGTGCTGTGGGTGTCAACCTGTCGTAATTGAGCGGTCATTTCCTCAGTCTTGGTCGTATAGTCATCAATCAGTTGCGCCATTGATTCTGGTGGCAAGTTCATTTCGGGGTCTTCCATGGTCGGGACCTCCATATCCTGTAGCTCTCGCTCCAGTTGCGCAATCTCTGCCTTCATTTGCTCAATTTCGCCGTAGAGCCGCCTCGTGTCTGAGCCAGTGGCAGCCAATTCTTCATACTCATTTGCCACCTCTTGCGAGAGCTGCTCGGACTGCTGCAGAATCGCGTCGGTCTGCTGCTTCTTTTTCTTGATTTCGGCCTTGCGGACGGCGTTTTGTGTCTCAATCTCCTCGATTTCGGCTTGATCGACCTCCGCCAGCGGCGGGTCGTTAGTCGTGAGCTGCTGAAGGAACCGGTGCTTCACATCCTGCTCTAGAAACGCCCCCTTGAGCTGATGGAATCTATCCTTCACATGTTGAATGTGCTGAGGCAGCAATTGCGGGTTCGAGTTTACCGTCACCTCGCCAGTAGGTAGGGAGTGTGGAGGCTCTTTTCCATTACCAGAATATTGGCGAATCCTTGCCGTATACGCGTCGCGATTGTTCAGAACCTTAAACCGAATGCTCTCATACTCCTCAACTGGAGCCAATACTTGCGCCATCATGAGTTCCAGTACTACACCGCAAGACACCAGATCAAAAGCTAACTACACACCAAATGGCCCTCCGGCGGATGTTTTGTTTTGATTTCAGGGACGTGCGGCTGGCCCGGCGGATCCAATGGGCCTCGGCAACTGAAGGGTCCGGGAGTCCTGAAATAGATTAAAGATTTGGTTCGCAGCACAATTTTTGGCGCTCCAGCGATGGGATCCGTCGAGCTCTATGCTCGTATTCTCCAGGACAAGAATGGAAAGGACAAGGTAAGGGCCTATCGGCAGAAGGGTGTATTGCGCGCACTAACAGTAGTCGATCAAACTTGTTCAGTACTTTGGAAAGCTAGTACTGTGGTGGATGCAGAAAAATGGAGTCAAAGCGCCGACCGTTTCCAGCACGATTAACGCGTTGGTCAAGAATGTAAGCATGGGGAGTTGGTGCAGTTGGTGCATTTGGAGATGAAGCGGGTAGGTCTGTTTTAGCACCTCTAACACAGTTCTCATTGTTTCGGGCAATCATTCGGTTAGGGGACACGTTTGAGAGTGTGGCCGGCTTGACTGAAGTTTACGATGAATTAAGTGCTCAAAAGACGGCGAGACTGAGCGGAAAGGCGATTCGAAAGCTGATAGTAGCAATTGCGGGCTTTTGGAATACTGCGCATGACGAGTACTATATTCTGTTCAGAATGGGGGTTGTGGGAAACAAAGCATGGAGCCATCACGCTGAGGTTCAATCGGCGTGGGGATGGTACATTGCAATCTACTTCAATTTGTGGTCGGAGGTTGAAAAGTATCAAAAGATCAAGCAAGCACGAATGATTCAAGACACGGTCAAGCTCCAGGAAGATGCATTGTTGTCGAAGTTGAACATTACAAAGTTAATATGCGACGGCATATTCTGCACAATTGATGTGTTCGAACCAGACATTGATGGCATCTTCCAAATTATAACAGGACTAGGATCCGGCATGATTGGGTACTATAAGATCCACCGTAAGTTTGCTGCAAAGCAGTAGCTGTAGATACTAACACACGGCTGTGTAGCCAATAGAAGAGACTTGAATTACACCAAGGCCCACTAGAGCACGAAGAAAAACATTGAAAAGTTTGCTAGCAGCCGCACGCCCACCGGTGGCGGCGAAGTCCCAACTATAAAAGGACGGGTTCCCCTAGGACCGAAGTTTTTTTCTTCAAATCTCTTTGCCATTTGGCTTAGATCAAGTGTAGTATCTGTTCTTTTCAGTGTAACAGCTGAAACGCACCATTGGTGCATTCAATATGTTACTTTTATTTTTGAATCCCGCCTGGTTGTCCGCTGAGCTTGCTTATGACACCGGGCATAGTGTCGTTGCTATTGCACTGCCGGCAACTGACGCGAACTGGTTTTCCAGTTTCTTTTAATTGATCAGCCGAGGTCGGGTGATTAGTTAAACGAAGCATGGTGAGCAGGGATTTGGGATTTAGGAGATTTGTCGAGTTTGAGACAAGGCCGTACTTGCATAGGCAATGTAATCGATACAATGAAAGAAATTCCTTGCCAAATAACAACATCCTGAAGAATGTGGCTTCAATGTTATTCGATGCTGCTGATCTTAACATTATCCTGATCAATGGGACTTCAGCATTATCCTGAACATTATCCTGATGATGCTGACCTCGACATCAACCGATGCTCGCCCCAATGTAAGCTAACCTGAGAGTTCCCAGCTGTGCTGATGTGTGCCTGGCGGCAGTGACCTCTACCGAAGAATGGCATGCATCGTCCAGATGCGCAGTTATGTAGTCGTGAGTGAGTGGTAGCTGGTCTAGTCCACAGCCAGTTGCCCAGCGTGACCGATATGTAACCAGGTGGTGTCGCGGGCTGGTATGTAGCGGGCCTGATCGCTGGGTGGGCAACGGTGACCCGCTACATTGATAGTCAGTTCACAGATCCCTAGTGCAGATTGACGTGGGATTGAACCTATAACATCCAGGTGAGCACCCATGCTCAGATCATTAAGGGACAGGATGGATTAAGCAAGTATACTGTAGATGACGGGGGCGGCAACTGCGGATAGTGGGTACAAAGTGGAGGTATACGGCAGCTCATGGCTGCAACTATTGCAGAATGACGGCGTTTGAAATATTCGAGGCGCCAGGCCAGGCCGACGCGGTTCCGAGTGAGTGATAGGTTGCTATTGCCCGGTTGTTGCGGATTGATTTGGCGTCCTGATAGTGGCTGGCGCCTATGACGGTGATGCAGCAGTCGGTGCGCAGTAGGTACCTTGGGCAGGTGTCTGGGATGGTGTCTGGGACGGTGAAACGTCGATAGCTGCATTCCAGGCCTTACAACCTGCAGCGTAGGTCGACGCAGAATGCCCAGGAGCCAGGGTTAAACCAGTCTATAACCCATTAGAAATTGGATTGGGGAGCATGGCAAGATCCGAAATGGGTCTATGAACCGGAGATTAAGGAGAATGTCAGGCATCAGGACGCCCGAGGAGCGAATCCGATTGGCCTACTGGTTGACCATTTATCGCGACCCATCACAAAATGGAAGGAGCACTGTCGCGCTGCAGGCGGCCGACTCAGATGTGCGCCGTGTTGCGACCCGAGATGCCGGCGGGGACACACGAATAGACGCATTCAGAAAAGGGGAGGCCCCGTCAATTGCAGCAATGAGGGTCTAAACTATACAGGGCCAATTGCCGTTATCACCGGGCCCGTGCGCCAATCGTCCAATTCGTCCAATTTGCCCAATTTGAGGGGTCAAACCAACCGACTTTGACTATCTATATGGTGATTATTTCCGATAATTATTATTGACTTGCGGTTGTTTGAAACTTAGCTCGACTTCTGGACATTGCTTTAGCGGCGTTTAACTCCGGTCCATTTTCGCTAAGCCTTGGCCGCGGTGCTCCAGCACTCGCTGCCCCCCCCTCCCCCGTGCCTGGTTCGTATCGCGGTCTGTCTGCCTGTCCTATCTGCGGTAGCTGTCGCTGACCCTGCTCCGGCCTGGCGTGCTGCGCAATGCGTGACCTATAGCTGCCGCTGTGACCGGAGCCATGTAGCCCTAATGTGTTCGGCTCGGGGTGGTGCCTTATGCCTTGTGTCTTATGCCTTTTTGTCTCCCTTGTGCTCTAGGACCGCTTGACCAATGCCTCCGTTTGGCTACGCAAGCCCTAAACCTCACTATCCCACATCTCCAGGCGGGTTGGTTCAATTCGGCTTGCATAGCTGATCGGCAATCCTTTGCGTTAGAGCGTCAGCAGTGGGTGCGCCAGACGCATGTTAGTCTCAGACACAGCCGCAGGTCGAGGCGACCCAAACCTTAGTTCGATGGCTACCAAGAGTGGGTCTGGAGGTTTGAAGTTGCGAGATTCGGAGAAATTGGGGGCAACCGACCCAGCCACAGGGGGTCGCAAGCCGCTACAGGGTGCCAAACTTGCATTTGTGTGGGGATAAGCGATATTTTTTGCAGTCAATTGGGCCCGTGTGAATTTTGTATCAGTATTGCATCTCCACGACTCATTTTGTTCAAAATCCAGGCGGGCCAGCGGGGACCACGGCAATCCCGGGGAACTGTGGCGTGGTTAAGCAAGTTACAGGCACCAAATGTTCCAACCGACTAAAACCGTTTGCCCCTGGAGAAAAAGGGGGATAGGGAGGCTTTGCTGCGGCCAATTGCTGGTAATTGCTGCCCGGATCTGTTTTGGTTGAGTTTTGAGCTGTGTATTGACGATAGCAATTATTTAGGCGGACCGTCTCGTATCGGGGCACTCGGCGATTCGGTAACGCCTTTATGAATTCCCCTGAGTATCAGGGGTGTTCAGTTAATCCCCAGTCGAGCTGGGTGTAGGTACTTGCCCTTGATCACTGCCACTACTCGATTTTTTCTCCTACTGCTCTAGCTTGTATTACATTACTACTTGCTTTCGCTGCTTTTTCCGTCCTTCTGGCTAGTGTCTTGCCAATGTCTTGCTAGTGTCTTGGGCCACAGTCTCTTTGCTTCTTGCTCCTCTCCTCCCCCTCCCCCCACAGGCTTGTTTGTTGCATTCTTCGGCTCCAGATCCACGGGAAGTCGCATCATTTATGTGCCTACTTGGAGAAAGAACGGCGTCGCGCCGGGACATGGTGCTGCACCCCAATGTAAGTTCAGTACGACAGGTCTGGGACAAGAAGGTACGGGTTGTACCAGAGGGGACCCCAAGGCGGGTCAGATTCCGGCAATAAGAAACAGCGTCGCAAAAATGTTATGTATCAACGTAAGGCAAAATTATCGGGATGGTTGTGCAGCGGGGGTAGACCTAATTATTAGGTCGCCTCAGGGGGAACCACCGCAGCGGGGCCCCTTAGTCGAGTTTGGATTTGGTATGTGTGAAGGTGGCCGAGCATGAATGTGAGTGATATGCGAGTGCAGGGAGGGAGGTTCTATTACTTCATGTACGATAATATATAGATTTTCTAAACATCTATATATATAGATGTGGATGTATGTATCAGTTGATTTTATACTCTGAGGTTGGACTGAGAGGTATAAGACTAGACACTAAACCAAAATTCTGGAGTTTAGTATCCTTGACTTTTACCGGCCGCCTCTGATTACTACCTACTGACCACCTTACTGACCATCTTACTGACCGCCTACTGACCGCGACCGCTTACTGACCACTCGCCCTGATACTGACTTTTGATCTCCCGGTTGATATTGGTATGACTAGTACACATGCCCATTTCCACGCCATCGTATAATCCGTCTCGGCATCCGGTCGAAACTTGGCAGGAATGGTACCGATCTTATCAGTCTGAAATCTCTCGCCAGGTTGCGTCGCAGACTTCTCGAACTCCTGATCATGCGATTCGACTCCAGGCTCCATATGAGTATACGGATGCGTTAAATCAACGTCAGGTCTGGAAACCACTATTAACTGGCCGAGAGCGTCAAGACTTTGACACTCAACTGCGGGCGTTCATGAAACAGAATCGAGGCAACATTCTCCGTCTCCGTCCTGGACCGCCAATTCCTAAGCGATGACTCTACTTTGATGACCTATTTGAATTTCCTCGCTGGACTCCGCTGGACTCCACTCGGCCGTCGGCGAAGGTTACGAAAGTTATGAAATATTCTATTGGGCTCCGGGCCCCATTTTTTAGCAGCCGATACGATTAGCCCTCGCAAACAATGACTATAATTCAGCACATACCTTTCACCACCCCTTCCGGCCCTTGGTCTCTTTGGCCACGCATCCTTTCTCCGTCCCCGCGACTTCATCGGCGCCTATCACTCGCTGCTGTACTTAAACTCTACTGGTCGCAGTTCATGTCTCATCGTCAGCAATGTGATGCGGTGTCATGCGTTTAGTGTCTTGGACCGACTAACAAGGGTTACTGTTATAATTGGTGGACATTTACAGTCTTAAAAATTTCATCATCCATGTCGTTGGTGTCGCTGTCGCGTACCAGTTTTTCAATCGTCCACATTTGCGTTTCTCGTTAGTTGGCGGCGTCATAAAGGCGGCCCACCTGGACCCTGAATAGCTCCCTATGTATGCTGGTGGTGCTGCGGCGCCGGGGGAGGTCGTGCCAATGCACTCGCTAGCTTTATCTCGTTTATGCCCAGGGAGAGATAGAATCCACGTGTAGATACTGTGAGATAACGGGAATCTTAGTCACCCGTATTTGGCGGGGTTGGCGCATTCGGCGACGTGGGAGAGGGGTCGTATAATATCATGACCACATGGTTAGTGCAGGTGTCTTGAATTATGTATAGAGATCGGTTATCGGGAACGCGCCCAATATCGCTGCATTTGTTGGTGGTGATTGGTGCTTTGGTTGTAGTTGAAAACTGCCTCAGATGGTCTGGATTTGCGCCTAAGAGCTGATTCAAATGTGGTTGGGCATTGTTCAAGTATCGCTCAGGGCCTTTGGGTGTCGTCACTATATGTACTTGCCCACACTCACTCGTTGTGGGCTGCCACATCTCTCCCCGCCCACTTCGGTGCGGCATTCTTCCCCGCAGAGCTCGCTGCAGCCTATATACACCATATACGAGTAGATTAGCTACGCCAACAGACCAACAAGGCAAGAATTCAGGGTTCCCCAGGGGTGCTGAACCTAACTGGCAAATGTTAGCCGAGATCACTGACGCTCAGGCGGGCATATTGCTCATAGTTCGTGCACCGTGCACCCGTTTTCGAAACTTTGCCACAGTGGGAGAACCCAAGTGTCTCAGTACTGCATTCGCGACTGCCGATCCCTGTAACCTTAAGTTTGAGTGATTTGGCGACTAGCCTAAGACTTGATCTATTATCATCGAAATACATATAGTCTATTTATTAAAAGTGCTGTGGTCCCAGCTGACAGAATTGAATGTGTCGGATGAGTTTGATACGTATGATGCGGAGGGCGCTTACAGAGCGGTAAGGCCGAACGCGGCAACCAGACCAGCAGCGAGAGCGACAAAGGTCTTGGGGACGTGGGCAGCAATGGCATCGGCTCCAGAAGAAGAGCCTCCAGACTTGGTGGAGTTGCTCGACGAGTTGCCCGAAGCACCAGACGAACCAGCGGACGAAGCGGCAGCGGATCCAGAAGCTCCACCAGATCCAGTGGGAGCGAGGACACCACCGCCGGAGCCAGAGCCAGCGGCGCCAGAACCAGCAGCACCGGAGGCAGCGGCACCAGAAGCTCCAGCAGCTCCGGAGGCGGCAGCGCCAGAAGCTCCAGCAGCTCCAGAGCCAGCGGCGCCAGATGCTCCAGCAGCTCCGGTAGCGGCAGCACCAACAGCTCCAGAGGCACCCGAGGCAGCGCCAGCGGCACCAGAGGCAGCGGCTCCAGAAGCACCAGCGGCACCAGAAGCAGCTCCAGCAGCGCCAGAGGCAGCGGCACCAGAAGCACCAGCGGCACCAGAAGCAGCTCCAGCAGCACCAGAGGCAGCGGCACCAGAAGCACCAGCGGCGCCAGAACCAGCAGCACCGGAGGCAGCGGCTCCAGAAGCGGCAGCACCACCAGCAGCGGCGGTCTCGGTAGCAGCTCCAGCGGCAGCGTTAGAGGCAGCTCCAGACTCGGCTACGGTAGCGGTCTGAGCACCAGCACCGCCAGCACCGCCAGCAGCACCAGAGGCTTCTCCACCGGCACCGCCAGCGGCACCAGTGGCATCAGCACCACCTCCAGCAGCGGCACCACCATCACGGCCCTGAAGGCCACCGGCAGCGGAGGCCAGCAGCGATGCGGGGATTGAGGGGAAGTCGGAAGGAATAGTGACCGCAGGCATTATTGTGTGATTAGAATAGAGTCGGGGGTGGGTGAGAAGTTCGAGCTGGCACAGCCAATCTAGAACAAATAAACAATTGAGCTTTGAAAAAAACGAAAGCTTAGAAAAGTCAAAAACTTTTGGTGTTTGTTGACTCTTGTGGACTGCTCGGTTTTGCTACCACAACATTTTCTGCAATCCGCCGCCCTTTTATAATTCAATTGGTCATGAACCATGGCGGAGCCCCCGGCCGGAGCTCACTTCCCCCTCGATAGATCGACAGGAGCAAATAACAATTCATGGTCGCCATCTGTTTACGTTTTCCCCTAGGCGATGTTACTATTTCTGGCTCATCTGCAGGAACCGAGTCGTCAGCTCGCTGGATTCCACAGCGATTAGACCATCCCTACTGTTTATCGTTACCCCATGCGGGGGATGCTACCAGCCCGTGCTCATCTCGCCATAATTTGGCGGGACTGCACTGCCCCTACCTGGACGACGATGCATTTGGTGAACTGGATAATGCATACCAACGATAGATGAGGCGCGAGCCTGAGATCAGAAAAGAGGCAGTGTTCTAGATGATATACAGGAACAGATACTCCGGGACATATTTGTCAAACGTCAAACATAGCCTTCACCCTGCCAACTTGCCAACCAACCTCGTCATGGTCGCTCTCTGCCGTAACTCGAGACCCAGCCTCGGACCATCATGTTTCAGCTGCTAGTCATTGTCGACGGACGCAGCTTGGTTCCTGCTCGTTATGGAAGACAGCGGCGCAATGACGTTTCTCGCCTTATACTGAGGCGTCGATCGATACAAGGGGAAAGGGGGGAAACAGTCTCCACTGACGAGACGAATCGTCAATAAGGAAGGTTAGCGGGCATCAAGATTGACGGGCACATGAATGTAGGACTCCGAGAGCAGAGGGCTGTGGCAATACAATTGTGGCACCTCGGTCGACTGAGGTGTGGCCCCTGGTGGCGCTCTTCGGGCTAGCGGCCCCAGTAGGCAGTTGTATTTCGTCCTGTGTACAACTAAGCAACTGTGCGTACAATAGCATGTCCTACCGAGCCTGGTGGAGTGCCGCCTTGCTATCATGATACCATGCTACCGCGTGCCACTACTGCTATGCGCCACTGCCATGCTGGTCTGCAACAATCTGGCTCCTGGTTCAATTGATTGACCACATGTTTCAACGTGCTCGATTATGTGATTAAGGGGCCTGATCGGACCGAGCGGAATCAATTCTAGAATTGAGGATTGTCATTTTTCGCTTCACTATCTTCATACAATCTCCGAACTTGGGGTGCGCGAACTTAGGGGCCTTCACCCCTCCCTCGATCGACAGGCAATGGCTCGACCCCAGCGCCTTCCATTCAAGGCACCATCATCCCTTGCTCGAGGCTGTATTACCATTCTCGTCCTTCCAATCCCAGACAGAAAGACGTATATAGTAGGGTACGTCACTTGTATGCGCGTTCAGCATATCAGGCACAGCAAGTACCTGAAAGTGTCTTGATGAGAACCAGGGGTAAGGTAGTTACGCGGTGGGTAACATTTGCGAGTAATGTGGTAGGTAAAGCCTAGGGCTGCCCAATCCCAGCGGTAACAGTCACGCAGAGATGAGCGGCTAGGGTCTACCTTCCTAATCTGTCGAGGTATTCGAGGGCCGCGTTATGAAGAGTGAAATTTATTACTAGTAAATTTCAGCTCAGCTTGTAGTTCACGAACACTCAAAAATGGGAGCCTACAAGTACCTTGAGGAAATCTCGCGAAACAAGCAGTCGGATGTCCTCCGATTCCTGCTCCGTGTCCGATGCTGGGAATACCGTCAGCTCAATGTGATCCACCGAGCTTCCCGACCTTCTCGTCCCGATAAGGCCCGACGACTTGGTTACAAGGCCAAGCAGGGATTTGTCATTTACCGAATCCGAGTTCGACGAGGAAACCGTAAGCGACCTGTCCCCAAGGGTGCTACCTACGGTAAGCCCACCAACATGGGTGTTTCCCAGCTCAAGTACCAGCGATCTTCTCGTGCTACTGCTGAGGAGCGAGTTGCCCGACGGGCCCCTAACTTGCGAGTTCTCAACTCTTACTGGGTTAACCAAGACTCTACGTACAAGTACTTTGAGGTGATCCTTGTCGACCCCCAGCACAAGGCCATCCGACGTGATGCCCGATACAACTGGATCGCCAACCCCGTTCACAAGCACCGGGAGGCTCGTGGCCTCACTGCCACTGGCAAGAAGTCTCGAGGAATCAACAAGGGACACTTGTTCAACAACACTTCATCTGGGCGACGCAAGATCTGGAAGAAGCACAACACTCTGTCTCTGTGGCGATACCGATAAATGGGTCGTTCATGTTTGTAACGTTTGTAATATTGTTAACAGACTCATTTGTGCAATTTGAAGGGTTTTAGGGTGTAATTGGGTGGGTAGTTTTATTCGTTTCGGATTGTTGGACTGTTGGATGATTAGATTGTTAGATTATTTGAAAGTGTTTTGTGTAATGGATTTTGTGTAGTTCGTCGTTGAAATTTGACCGCAAGTGGTGGATTTTGGATTTGAAAATTTCTCTCAGATTTAATCCGTCTGCCGATCCAATGATCCAATGATCCAATGATCCTGTGAGCCATTGTTTTGATTCGTCTAGTTACATCTCTTGCACTTGTTGCCGACTTCGTTATAATTGTATCAACGGTAGTATAGTCTCAATGGCATTGCTAATCCTTGTTGCGCTACTTGCTGTGCTCCTACACTTCATTTCACTACAGTACGTTTGATATAACATGTCCCACCAATCATTGCACCAAATCCCATCCGGCTCCACGAAGGGATAACCTTAGAGTTTTTTAGGCTCGCATGATTTGCTGCACCCAAGATTGGTTGTTTGTTCTCCAGCGGAGCAGGCGTCAGCCCATAAATCCACATGAGTCCTGGGCAGCCCAAAATGGGCCACCTCACAGGAATGCTTTCACTCCCAGCTGTTGAATTTGCGTTACCGATAAAGATTTTGCAGACAAACTTTTATATTCGTCGCGTGCGGCTGTGCTGGGTGTCTGCCCGGGCGAGGAGCCTGCTTGGTGCAGGTTGGGTTTAGGTAGCTTTAGGTGGGTTACAAGTAACAGCAACAGTATGACGAAGGGCAGTTGGGGTGTAGACAATTGGTACTTGACTAGTGAGCGGTTGATGAATATTTAAGGGCTCGAATGACGCAGTTTTTGCTACCTGTGCTACTTGACCCAAGTTGAGCTACTTTGTGGGGCCTGTTGTGTGCTGGTTTGGGTAGCTTCGCTGCCGTGGACGCTGTTGGGTATAATTGTCGGGTGTAATTGTGCTACTCTGCACCAGTTGATTGTCAGTGCCAATTGCCGACTTGGTTTGGAAGTCTGTTCAACTGTCAGTCACCTGCCTCTCACCGCTATCATCTATAGCTCTATGCCTCGGTGCGTCCATACGTGTATGCCATTCCCTCGCGTTACCTACGAATCCTATTTAAGCGTCATACTTATCTATGTGAACATTGTCGCTGTCAGATGCACCCGTCACAAGCCAAAGATAGCCCAAGATAGCCAACGATCAAGATAGCCCGCAGGCGGCAATGGAGTCAATCCAATCGGAATGGCGACATCACATGTTACAGCAGCACCACCAGCAAACTATAGCGTCCAAGACTATTGCAATGCCATGCTAAGCATAGCGTAACCTTCACCCTCCTAGCACTACCCACGGCCGGTACCCCCATACACCCAAATACCACCCAAGGCCATACCCGGGGCCCCCATACCCGACGGCCCAATGTGCGACCCTACCCAACCAATCACACTGGAGATAAGCGCACAGCCGCGCATAGATGACGTGAAAATTTTGGCGGTCCCACAAAAAAGAAACTGCTATTCCTCCGGTTGGGACAAAAAGCATGTGCGCAGCCGCACGCGCCGGCGACAGTAAAGGTGTGCTGCCGCCAGTGCAGACCAGTTAGAGGCCAAAGACGAATAAGATAGTGGCAAGACGGTGACGAAGGATCAATTTTATTTTTCCGAGTTGCTTTTTTTTTTTTTTTTTTGTTTTTTCTACCTCACTTTTCCTGATTCAAGCTTAGTTTGTCTTTTGGGCCGGTATTTTTGTCTTTTCATTTAGCTGACAAGACATTCACTTCTGGTGGTAGCTGAATTGAGAACAAACGACATCATGTCCAAGAGCACCAAGACTGCGATCATCTCGGTCTACGACAAGACCGGGCTGCTGGATTTGGCTAAGGGCCTTGTTAGGAACAATGTTCGAATTCTTGCGTCTGGGGGTACTGCGAAGATGATTCGTGAGGCCGGGTTTCCAGTAGAGTAAGTTAGGAATGGGAGCGGGTAGCGGTGGTGGAAGACGGAGCTAAAGGGACCAGCGGTGATGGAGTTGTAGCTACGGTGGAGGTTGTAGCCACTCTGGAAGATGGTGGAGGGTGGGCTGAAGAGTGGATGGCAGTGAAGTGAACATGGCGGTGCGGAGTTAAGGCCGGATCACTGATTGAGCTAGTGCCGACCGTACACTTACCGCCCATCGCTCAATCCTGCCCAGTCTGCACTCATAGCATATCATCCAATCGTGCCACTCTGATTCAAATCCGCTCCTACTCGCTCGCTAATGCCTAGTTGGCCGCTAACCTAGGGATGTAAGCGCTATTACTCATGCGCCTGAAATGCTGTCAGGACGGGTCAAGACCCTTCATCCTGCTGTCCATGGTGGTATTCTAGCCCGAAATATCGAGTCTGATGAAAAGGACCTGGTGGCTCAAGGAATCGAAAAGGTCGACTTTGTGGTGTGCAACCTGTACCCATTCAAGGAGACCATCTCCAAGGTTAATGTGACTGTTGAGGAAGCCGTCGAGGAGATTGACATTGGTGGAGTCACGTTGCTGCGAGCAGCGGCCAAGAATCACGTCCGAGTTACCATCCTGTCGGATCCTAACGATTACGCCCCGTTCCTGGAGGAATTGGGCCGAGGCGACCTGTCTGCCGACCTCCGCAACAAGTTTGCCCTCAAGGCGTTCGAGCATACCGCCGAATACGATGCTGCCATTGCGGACTTTTTCCGTAAGCAGTACTCTGAAGACATTTCTCAGCTGCCGCTGAGATATGGCGCTAACCCTCACCAGAAGCCCGCCCAGGCTTATGTCACCAAGGGCGCTTTGCCATTCAAGGTGCTCAGCGGATCACCAGGATACATTAACCTTCTTGATGCCCTCAATTCGTGGCCCCTCGTCAAGGAGCTGTCGGCATCTCTCAACCTTCCTGCTGCCGCCTCGTTCAAGCACGTCTCGCCCGCTGGCGCTGCCGTCGGTATCCCCCTCTCGGACGAGGAAAAGAAACTGTACTTTGTATCTGACATTGAGAACCTGTCCCCACTCGCCAATGCGTATGCTCGGGCTCGAGGTGCTGACCGCATGTCGTCGTTCGGCGACTTTATCGCCCTCTCAAACAAGGTCGACCTCCCCACTGCCCAGATCATCTCTAAGGAGGTCAGTGATGGTGTGATCGCTCCTGGTTACGAACAGGAGGCCCTCGAACTGCTCAAAAAGAAGAAGGGTGGTAAGTACTGTGTTCTCCAGATTGACCCAGACTACAACCCGGACCCCGTCGAAACTAGACAGGTGTACGGCATCTCCCTTGCCCAAAAGCGAAACGACGCCGTCATCAACGAATCGTCGTTCCGGGAGATCTTGTCCGCCAACAAGAGCCTGACCGAACAGGCACTCATCGACCTGACCGTCGCCACGATCGCCCTCAAATATACCCAGTCGAACTCAGTGTGCTACGCCAAGAACGGGATGGTCATTGGTCTCGGAGCTGGCCAGCAGTCGCGAATTCACTGCACTCGATTGGCTGGTGACAAGGCCGACAACTGGTGGCTTCGACACCACCCCAAGGTGGCGGCCTTCAAGTGGGTCAAGGGAACCAAGCGGCCTGACAAGTCTAATGCCATTGACCTTTACGTGTCTGGCAACATTCCAGAAGATGGCCCCGAGCGTGTGGAATACGAATCCAAGTTTGTTATTGTTCCCGAGCCATTGACATCTCAGGAGCGAAAGGAATGGCTGGGCCGACTTACCGACGTAGCGCTGTCTTCGGATGCCTTCTTCCCCTTCCCTGATAATGTGTACCGCGCAGTACGAAGCGGAGTCAAGTACATTGCCGCTCCATCAGGTTCTGTACAGGACAAGCAGGTTCTTGATGCTGCTAACTCGTTTGGAGTAGTCTATGTTGAAAACAACATTCGACTGTTCCACCATTAAACGTCATACATGGCACTACGGGCCAGCGTATAATTATGATGGACGTAACAGCCAACTACAATAAACGAAGGATGATATTGGGTAGGGTGGTAAGAATATACAAGATGACAATGATAGATTAAGCGGACAATGGTAGGAGTTGGTAGGGATTGGCGTGACGTCGTTGATTATATCTGGCTTAATGGTAATGCTATGATGAGTTAGAAAGCTGGATTCCATGGACAAGGTCGGACCATGAAATGCCTTCGGCCGACCCACTGTTTTTGAGCTTTGTGGCCACGTCAATCACCTCCCGGTTTCCAGCATGAAGTGCTCTAACCAAAATGATGTCGCGTGCGAGCGCACGCTCGGTCTCGTCAGTAGTAGTGGCAATGATTGACGGCAAGATCCGGTCAAACAGTAATGCTTCTTCGGTCTTTGTCAATGGCAGGTTTGCAAGCCGCCACAGGTTGTGCTTAGGGTCGTTTGCAAAACAAAACTGTGAAATCTCGGTCAGTAAAACCTCGTGAATGTTTGGCGATGTTGCGCGGGCAAACTCCAGCCCGTTGTATATCGAACGGCGGCACAGCGCCTTGACAATTGTATCAATTGTGTCGTGGCTTTCGAGTCGAATAGAAGATGCGCTGGTGTACGCCAGCACAAGTGAAGAAGCGTGCTCATCAGACGACGCCGCCGCTGCCAGCCCGCTAATCACTTCGTCTACGAACGTGGGCCTGACTTGCGGGTGACACAAGTACTTGAGTCCGATCTCTGGCTGCAGCTGGTCTATCTGCCACAGACCTTTGATAAGCTGCTGATGGCCGACCGGCATGTCGACTTCCTCAGCAAAATAATCCGCCAGAGAGTCCCCCTGGACGAGTTCTGGAGGGTAGTCCAAAAACACGTAATATGCTAAGCTCGCGCGGTGTAGAGGCTGGATCTCGCCCTGGGTCCCGAAATATTCAATCAAATCAAGCACACCAGCAGCGTTAGATGGTGGGTACTTGGCCGCAGTGTCTAAGTCGCCCAATTTCGACGCCAACACGTCGAGTAGCAGCGACCCCCCAAGCCTTTCTCGAGCAGCTCGGACTGATGATTTTGCTTTTGAAGTGTAGGGGGACTGATTCGACTTGGCTAAATCTTCTACCAGCGCGTATGCGAACCGCATGGGTTGGTCCATTTCGTCGGACATCGCTAGAGTAGGAATAAGAGCGATCAGAAATAGGCCAAACAGGCTTCAGGCTGGGTATTTCTTCGGCACAGCTGCGATCAGAGAAGTGAAATTCCAGCCGCGACGTGATGAAAATGTCCTGGAAAATGAGGCTACTGAGACACCATGAGTACGACTGGGGAACGATGCGCCAAGGGGGCCGTATTCTGGAATTGGACAATATAATGTCGCGGTCGAATCTTAAACTGCAGAATGCATCAGTCACCCTTGCTTCTGCCATCACTGCCCCCGCCACCCTTGCTTTGCCGCCATCACTGCCCCCGCCATCCCCATACCCTTTGGCATTTGGCAGTGCCGACCCGTAGATTGTGGAATTATCTCCGAGAATCAGGTATCTCCGCGCGGCTCAGGGCCCCACTATCTCCGCCCGACGAGGCAACTGAAACAAATGCGTTGAGGCAAAAAGTGGATCAACCTACGGACATAACGGTCTTGAATGCGAAGGCGGCCATTTGCAAGCATAGCTGACCAAGACTGGCCAGGAAAGATGGGCGAGGAATCGCCCGACACTGAGTATTTAAGTACTCCAACTCCCAGCCACAATCGAGTTGTTAATATTGAGTTAATATTGAGTTTGCGACAATTGAGATAGAGTTGTACCTGCCATTGTCTTTCAAATCGAACTATCGACATTAAACAATGGCTTTCGCGGATATGTGGCAGATGCTGGGCCATTTTCGACCTTCGGCCCCAGCTTACCTGCCTAAAGACTACGCAGATCTGACTGGGAAGGTGTTTATCGTAACTGGCGGCCCTACAGGCGTCGGGTTTCAAACATCACGACTGCTGGTTTCCAAGAACGCAAAGGTGTACCTGGCCGCTCGAAATGCGGGCAAAATTGACGCTGCAATCGAGAGAATTACTACTGAGTTTCCCAATGCCAAGGTTGGGTCTCTGGTGGTAGATCTCAGCAACCTACCTACAATCAAGCCCGGCATTCAAAAGTTCTTGGACCAGGAGACCCGCCTCGACGGGCTCATTCTCAATGCTGGAGTTATGGCCCCACCCACGGGATCCAAGACCGCGCAGGACTACGAATTGCAACTTGGGACTAACTGTGTGGGCCATTGGCTCTTGGCCAAGCTCTTGGAACGCCGACTGGTATCTACCGCAAAGCAGGCACCTGCAAATTCTGTGAGAATGATCTGGGTATCGTCGTCTGCGCACATATTCGCCCCTAAGTCTGGTCTTGATTTCGATGAACCCAGCAAAGGCGCCCCAATGCGTCTCTACGGCCAGTCAAAGGCAATCAATATCCAGCAGGCAATGATCTATGGTAGACAATTAAGGGCCGCCGGAATCGTCTGCTTGTCAGTGCATCCTGGAAACTTGAAGTCAGAGCTCCAAAGGTATTCCGGAGACTACTCACGAAAGGCTCTTGATTGTGTTCTTTATGAGCCAGTCTACGGTGCGTACTCTGAGCTGTTCGCTACCCTCAGCCCCGAAATTACAACCGCCGACAATGGGAAGTATGTGATTCCGTGGGGTAAGTTTGGTCAAATTAAGCCCGAAGTTAAGCAGAGAGGCAACGGAGCCGAAGGTGACAAGCTGGAGAACTGGCTGGACCAACAGATCGCCTCGTACTTATAGCAGCCATCTTCATAATTTCTATTTGTGTACCACTAATAACATTCTGGAAGCTTTCGCCACGATTCTTCGTTCTCTCACAAGAAACGATGAATCCATTTCAGGTCTTAGGTGTGCCTCAATGACAGAGAGTCTCAGTAAAAGGTTGGTCTAATTAATATACACCAGATAAATACTACGTTGTCGTCGTTAATGCCATTTTGTGGCACAGCTTACCAGATGACGCTGGAAACCACGTCCTGACGTTCTTCAGGCAGCTGCCCTTCCTCCATCAACTGAATACGTTTTCGAAGATCCAAGTGTTTAGGAGGAGGTGGTCGTACATTTGGCCCCGTTTGTTGGGCCTGATGAGTTTGAGCGGGCGAATGTCGGGGAGTATGGGCTGCCGACCCAAGGTTGGTGAAAGACTCGAATCCCTCATTGGCAATCTTCTGCTCCGAATAGACATCTTCCATAAGGTAGTTGATTTCATTAGAGTCAATCAGCTCCAAATCGGTAGCGTCTACTTCCATGCCCGCCATGGGGGCAGGGGGATTGGAAAGAGTTGCCCATGACTGAAACGAAGATGCAGAGGTTTCAGTCACCAGCGATGCAGGGGAGTCTCCGGTACCACTGCCACCATTCGAATGGTGGTTGATAGGCGAGGTCGCAAACATAGGATCCCATGGTCCGGAAACGGAGGGATGCTTGCCATTGTTGTTGTTAGTTGAATGCAAATTATTGTTGTTGTTGTTGTTGTTGTTGTTGTTGTTGTTGTTGTTGTTGTTGTTGTTGTTG